>JARYGA010046718.1:0-21487 GCA_030545235.1 Helianthus tuberosus
TTAAGTTCCTAAGCTTTATCGCTCTCTCTTAATCCCTCCCAAAGTAACATGTGAACCTATACAACAAAAAAGTTTACAGAATGAGCCGAAGGCCCAGTACGGAATAATAGCTCAAATAATAAATAATGTTCAACTAAAATGTTTTCCAGATAGAACTTACAGTAAAATGATACGTAATTTCGTAAAATAAATCGTACCATACGGATGTACCCATGAGTCAAACATAAAACGTGAAAATACACACGTAGCTACTCCTACTCCTGTATATTTATCACACGAGATGGCGAGTTGGCATACCCGTTATCCACCTCCTTAAACTTAAATCCTAGGATCGATCCATACGCCTCCTAGTAGCTTTGTACCACACTTGTACCTAGGGACGTCGGGAACTGATCTCTCCGTCAGAGGAGGAGCACATGTTGTTGATGCCGCAACAACATGCTCGTGGGACACTGCACGAAGAAACGACACTTATGGTATCAGAGTACAATCAATGATCTTATTCACATAACTTATGGCAAATATATTATCGTAACATATATCGGAACATGCGATGATGAGTACAGCTAAAAATAATACTATCGCATGACATGGAAGGTAAATCCAATATTATAATCAGAATAGGAATCCAACAGACAGTCAAATGAATCGATAATTCAATGACGTGAGGAGTTTTTTAAAAGATATAAAAACTTAGCGGGTTTTATAACAATTGAATATGAAGCAACAATGAGTGGGGGTGGGGGGGGGGGATATCAATTTTTTTTATATATAAGAATTTTAGGTTGTTTAAATTTATTAACCACTAGTAACTAGTTTTATTTTTAAAATAATTATTCGACCCAAATAGTTTTAAAAACTATTTTATATATATTTGGTTGGAATGTTATACTAATTAATCGGCTTGTATATGTGTGACATTTCTATTTTCTATATTAAAATAAAATATATACAACTTATATTATTAAACGGGTAGATTACGGGTAAGCTGACCTTTAGAAATATGAAGTACCTATACGGGCCTAGGAACCATTTAATAATTAAATTTTAAAAATACATTATATTTAAACTTACTCTGTTTTTAATGAAACTTAGTTCAAAATGTAGATACAAATATTCTTGTTCTAAAGACGTATTCATTGTTTTATAAAACGTCATATTCTAGAAGTTATACGCGCCAAATAAGTGAAACAGTTAAATTAATTATAATAATAAAATAATAATAATAATAATAATAAAACTTAAACATTTAATAAATGTTGTTTACGTATGTCTTGCGTGGGTATTTCAAAAGATAAGAAGGAATCAAAATAACTTACCAATCAAGCTTTCAGAATGGACTATAAATAACGAAGGGGTGGGAGCTTTTCACAACTGCTAATTTCCTTTGCTATGCTCTCTCGCTATCTTTCGATCATTCTTTTCTAAATTTCTTTTTTCTCTTTCTTTTCTTTAATATTCATAATAACGCCATGCCCGTTTTAAGTGTTTTAACTCCCGATCACTAATACCCTTTCCGATTGATCTGGAGCCCCATAACGCATGTCAAGGCTCTGCCCGACTAAGTTCGTTGGGGTTCTGTCTCGTGACATAGGGATAAGGTTGAATTAGGGTTACTATACTTAACACGAGTGCAAATATATATATATATATATATATATATATATATATATATATAAATAGCTCAGAAGTTATACCCAAGATTCTACCAGGAGACTTTCTAGTTGAATCCTAAAGTTACAAGGTGAGTCCATTCTCTTTTCTCACAGTTTGTGAGTCATTATCCTTTTTATCACCTTTTTATGATACCTTTATATTTAAAAATGCTTTACAAAAATCCTAAATGTTTATCAGTTATACTTAGTTATACTTACAGTGATTAAGTTTTTATATTTTGCAATAGTTGCCTGTATGTGGGGTTTTTATACATTACTTGACCCTCGTTACTATTGGCCAAAAAGTTAGCCAATAGTAGCATGACCACAACCACGGGGGAAATTGTGCCCCAGTAGCCATAGCCTATAACTAATATTATTTTTAAACTAAATCATTAAACTTAATGTATGAATGAAATAAATTTAAATGATGGGTATATAAACTGTAATGAATCAACATTATATTCACGACACTGTTAATATATCCTACAATAGCAATATATATATATTGGTTTTAATATATTCTATAATAGTAATATACAAAGAATACAATATATACCACTATTTAATAATACGTACACCTAACTTTAATATATATATATATATATATATATATATATTATACACATCATAACGTTAATTGTGTGTTTACAATAAATACTTGACCCCATTCAAACAGTTAAAACAATATATTGAAATAAATTTAAATATTTAATATAACTATTATAATTTTTATGATAGTTATATTTAATATTTAAAATAGTATTAGGGGGCCAGGAAATTAATGAATATATATGTTCATCTAAAAGAAGATTAGTTATATTAAAGAATCACTATTGAAAAATTTTGTTCATAATGTATATAAGATTATGTTAGATATATTATAATATAACTATTAAATGTTTAAGGTGACATAATAAATATATTAGTTTTAACCCCTGTTATGTTACATAAAAATTACAGTTGTATAACCTAATATAACTAGTAATCTATTACTATACATGTATAGTTGGTTTATGTATTTAGCAATTACTATCGGTATGTGAAATTTGGTATACATTATTTGATAAATGTCACTAGTTGAAAGAATGATCAACAGTGATATGACCACAATTACTTGTTGGGAGAATGATCAACAGTAATATGACCCGAGTCACTAGTTGAAAGAATGATCAACAGTGATATGACCACAATTACTTGTTGAGAGAATGATCAACAGTAATATGACCCGAGTCACTAGTTGAAAGAATGATCAACAGTAATATGACCCGAGTCACTAGTTGAAAGAATGATCAACAGTGATTTGACCACCATCACAGGAATCGCCTAGTGACCAATATAATAGTAAGATATACTATAAGTATATCTATTACTTGATAAATTCACTATTGGACGAAAGTGAGCCTATGAGTGATATGACCACTGTCACATCGGAACTGCCACCATGTGACAAATACTGATTGAGTTGGGTAAATATAAATAAATATAAAAACCTTGATGCTGTAAAGTATAGCAATATATTTTATAAAAATGGAATGAACTCACCAGTATTTATTATTGATAAAATATTTTCAAAACGTATTTCAGGTAATTGCTGTAAAGATAATAGAAGCCAGCTATGGAGCACTGAAGGCTTAAATAAAGTGGCTATAATTACCTGAATAAAAGAAGAAATTTATGTTTTATTTATTTGGGTTTATCTCTATAAAAACAATTGAATTAAATACGGTTTTTAGCCCATTTGTTTAATATTAAAAGTTTGGTGTTTTACAAACTCTGAAATTATTTCCTAACTATGATCCTGATGAAAAATTTTCTGCTGTGTAATTAATAAACACCGATACCATCTAACTGGTTCACGGCTCCCGCTCCCAGGGTGGGGTCGGATGCTGTGACAGAAGGTGGTATCAGAGCCACTTGTTTAAGCTATTTAGGTGTTCTTTTAATACCTAATCTAAAACAATAAAGTTAGGAAATGAATACAAAGTAACATATGTGTTATTTTTGTAGATTTAAATATATGAATATATATATATATATATATTAAATAATAATATTGCAATTACTTAATTAATATATTATATTTGATAATATATGTAGATATGCACATATGATTCCTGGAAGTATTGTTTTGTTTTAATTATTCTGTGATATTAATAATTGAAAATGTTTACAATTCAGATGTCGAATGAAGTATCACATAATCCAGAAGTTCATACTAATAATGAAAATTCATTGGATAAAAATGCTATAGAAAATATGATAGCCCAAGGAATAGCTAATGCTATACCTTTAATAATTAAAGTTGTTAAAAACCTCGTAGAACACACCAAAACTGTGTGTAGCAAGCATACTCGTGACGACAGTTTTAGCCATAGTGTCAATGGAGGCAATGATGATAATATCAAAACCCCATTTCCCAAGAAAATAAAGGCGATGACTCTCGGGTGTACCTACATGTAACACCCCGAAAACGGGTTTGGTAATCAAACCTCGTTAATAGTAAAAACGGGTAAAGTACCGTTAGTGGTAAAATTAACCCGGTGAATATTAGGATTTAAATAAATAAATCTAATATTTATTAAAAGGATGGGAAATACTTTGAGAAAACAAAGTATATAAAAAGGCCCGAGATTTAACGGGACTTAAAATAAAACGGGTTTTTGAACAAGAACTAATTAACTAGGAAAAATTATAACCTAGTTAACTACAAGTCTAGAAATAACTTGAAATAAGCTTAGAATAACCAAAATTAAATGTTAAACAAAAGGGGAGGGACCAATGTTATTAAACTTGAAACTATTATTATTAGTTTTAATAAAAAAAATAAAACCAAACACCTCAAATGAGGCTCTGGTCGATCAAGAACAGGAAGGGGGCGACACCCTCACTTCCAAAACCCTAACATGTGCTAAACTATCAAATTGAAGGCCAAAATCCAGTTGAAATCGGAATCTGAACATAGAATCATGATCACCTCGTCAAAGGGGTCATAAGGTATGTCAAATTAGGTCATTTTGATTCGATTCAAAGTTCATGCATGTGATTGAAATCGAGTATAGAGCTTAATTATGTGTTGTAAACATGAAATTGGAAGTGATATAAGGTGTAGGGAAAAACCCTAGATGATTTCTTGTCAAAATTCTTGCATGATAATTGTAAGGATCAAAATCACCATAGTGGGTGATTAATATGTTAATAAATCTTGATAAACACTAGGATTTAAACCCTTGTTCTAGTGTAAACTAAAATTATGAGGAAATCTCTGAATTGTTGATGTTAAAATATGTGTACATAGTCTAATTGAAGTTAATTAGGGTGATAAACTCAAGTCATGAACTTGGTTTAGATTATGTAGGAATCTGACCCGCTAGGTGTTTGATAAAACGCCTAAATGAAGGTTAAAATGTAAAGGTTGGGTAAAACGCAGATTTGAATATGTTAAGAAATTGTGTGTAAAGACTTATAAAAAGGGGTTCTAAACGGATTGTGAATTGAACTCTTTAGGCAAGGAATCCGGATCGTCAAATGGACAAGCTGGTGGAAATACGCGTTTAAAAAGAGTGCTTAAAAGGTACGTAACTACGATTCCGTTATGTTATGCTTGATTTCCGTATTCTTGCTAGTAGACTTTAAGTTAGCATAATACATGAAATTGGCATTTACTTGAAGTGATGAAGATCACTAGGTAAATAAACGGGTCAAAAGGTGAAATTATCACCCTTTGACAATATTGTCTAATGGTTTGTCGAGTTACATGTTATAGGAATAAATATCAAAAGGATAAGTACATCGCTATTGCTTAGCGCCTACTAAGGCAAGGTATTGAAACGGGTCAATATATTGATCCGAGCCAGGTATGTATAATAACACAACTCATCATGTAGAAGTTGGAGTTCTATAAGAGTTAGACAATGTTAAAGTGTAGATATTCGGTTATCTTTAAGGTAAACCGAATAAATTGAATTATGTTCATGGTGTTTTAGAAGCACATGGGTTTATAAATAGGATTATAGTAAAAAGGGTCAGATTTTCGGTCAATCAAGTATTTAAAGGACCCTTGTAGTTAAAGAAGGATGAAAATTGACCAAATTGCCCTTGTAAGCTAATTTGGACGAACGACCCTTAAAGGTGGTTCGGAAATGAGTTTTATGATTATATAAATGCTTAGGATAAGTTAGATAGTGAAAAACGTAAATTCTTAGGTCGAAGGGCTTTATATGAGCCTTTGCCGTAAAATGGTAATATGAGGGGTAAAACTCGGAACATATAGATATTCACATTAAACCCAATACACATATAGTCGTAGTGGGAGGTTATTGGATAAGAAATGTAGAACTACAATGCTAGAAGGGAATGAAAGCGATTTTAAGCTTTAAAGTGCTTAAAATACCCTTAACGGGTCAAAATAAGCATACGAGCAAAAACGGGTTTAAATTATGTAAATAACCTATGATTAGAACCTAAAGTAGTATATAACATTTATTTGAAGAAGTGTAGGTGATGTAGGAATCAAACAAATATGTTTGTTTGATAAAATGCATAAACGGGTAAAATTTGATAAAAAGGTAACGAGTCGAAGGCTTGAAAGTCTCAAAATTTATTTATGTTGGATGTTGGATTTTAACTTCATAAGATGGAGAATTAAATTACGGAAGCGTAGGAAAAAGAATCGGGTAAAACGGATCAATAACGAAGAAGTTATGGCCGTTTCCGTGAAATCGGGTTGAGCTGGGAATGTACAGCAACAGCTGAAGGCAACAGTCTGTGAAAACATGGGCTAGGCATGACGCCTATTCCCTTGGCATCACGCGACGCCCCTAACTCCGAAAATTTTTTAAATTTTGTCAATTTAACCCCTGTATTTGTTTGAACTTAATATTTGACTATCAAAACTAACTTTTAAGTTGGTTTTGATCATAGGTGATCGCCAAGAGTGCCCGGATGAAGATTAAGCGGCGAGCAAGAACCGAACACGATCAAGAAATAAGCTTCCGCACTATGTATCGTTGTTATGTTAAATGACAAACTTACACACGATGTGATGTATACTTTCAAATTGTAAAAGGTTTTAATAAACCCGTAAATCTGATGTATATGTAATTCTTAATTACATGATTTTAACCTTTTTTTTCGTAATTGACACGTTAAACCTTGGATTATAAGAACGGGTGTTACAAGTTGGTATCAGAGCCTTGGTTTAAGAGATTCAAGTATGGTGGGAAAACTATGCTTGGACTTAAACCTTATGCTCTTAATAAAGATTGGTGTTCGGTTCGATGCTTGATCGCAAATCCGGTAAGTGCATGTATGTTAATCGTTTAGCGTATTAAAGTGTTGTAAACAACGCATAGGGTTATCGTGTAATACACGTTACCCCAATTAAATGATAGATATAGTTAACTAAATTTCGTGCGATGACACATATAGTAGAAAAGCCTTGTATTATGATACGGGCATTTAGTAAAGTTGACATTACTAACTTTTGTGAATGTCTTAATTGAAGGACACTTACATTTAAAGATGACAAGATTTGAATAGATTACAGATATGATAGAGGAATGGTCCGAAGTATGACAAGAGGAGCATGCTCACCAAAGGCTAAATCGCGTAACGATCGCAAATAAGTAATGGCAAGAAAGCCCGTTAAGGCAAGCATTACTAGGTGCACATTTTAATTATAATTGCACAAATAGTAATATGCAACAAATATGTAGAAATTAAAAGTTGCATATGTAGATTAAAAACTTGGAAAACCCCGAATAGAAAATGTATTCGGGATATTGTTTCCAAGAGAAACAAATAGAGACATTACTTACATAGGGCGTGATGTGAAAACTATAAGAAAAGTCATGCGTGTCATGTGTTAATCGCTTACTCTGGCCAAGTAAGTAGTTGCATATGATACCATGCACTTCTTATAGCGGACACATTTATGTCCGATGTAGTAAGGGTGGGGTGAATGGGACTAACTTAAATGGTACCCAAATGAATCAAATAAGTAAGATGTTTGATAGTAAACGTAAACGTAAGTCGGATGACGGAAGCGTATTACGTAAGAATAACGAGCCCGAGAGAAGGGACAAGGATCAAGTAAAAAGAAAATACAGACCGACCAATAGGAATGCTAAGGCATAGGAATAAAAGTTTGACTGTCACAAGTGATGAAATTCACATAGACAAGTCAAACGAACTGAATAAAGAATAAAGGACTTGATTGAATAAAAGCGATGGATCTCGCTAAGACGACCAAATAAATTAAAATAACGTCTAAAACCATATAAGAATGGTTACTTGAAAATGATTACGGTAAAGATACCCGATGAATGGGTAGGATTTGGAAAGAATGCGTAAACCAAGAGAGGGTAACGCGAGATAGAAAGTCAAAAGACTCGGAATATGAGTCATGAATAAAAGACAATGAGAATTTGCACATAGAAATGTTAATAACTACGCTCAGCTATTTCAAAGCTGAACGGGTCAAACAAAGACTGAAGTTTGGCATTCATAAGTGATGAATGTTCACACGAACAAGTCAAACAAATTAATAAAGGATGACACTTGCTAAAGTAAGTAAGCGCGAATCAGATAAATAAAAGTGCGAAATATTAATAAACCTATGTAAAGGAGTTATGGGCGTTAAAAACATTGAAATAAAAGAACCCAGGTAATGGGATGTAAAGAAGTACAGGTAAGAACCGGGTAACGGTAAGTGTATGGAAAACCGACGTGTAAATTGACGTTAGAAGTCGAGAAGTCAGAAAGATGATTCGAAAGAAAACAATGTAGCCTTAGACTACGGTCAAGGTCAAATGAAATCCAAAAAGTAAAGGTGAATAATTATAAACATAAAAAGGGGTGCCTTAACGTCATATGCGTATATAAACGTATACACATTTGAATAAAGACTAGAATAAAAGATTATCTACGGGATCATCATAACCTACGGGATATTAATTAGTGTAAAGGTCTACGGGGCCAAAATGACCCACGGGACATGAGTTGAAGCAAAGGGATCATAAAGGCCATGCCTTAAAAGGTAAAAATCTAAAGAAATAAGCCTACGGGGCTAAGTGAAAGAACCTACGGGTCAATAACATGAAGCGAGGAAAATGGTTAAACTCCCCGCGTAAAATAATAACGGAAGGTAAAGGTAGTATAAAAGCGAGGGGTTTCGCTAACTTAACTGAGTGAGTTAAAAGCGAAGAGATCGTGAAAGGCCTGGTTGACAAAAGTGAGGGATTTCACTAAAACATCTAAACGGGCAGAAATAACAAAAAGGATTCACAATTATTTAAATTCTGATAATTTACAAAAAGGACAAAAATATTACCGAAAAGACAACGGAAAGGAATAAATTTTCAGGCGTAAAAGTCCTGGAAACGAGTAAAAGATGTAAGACAAGGAGAAAAAGGAAACGTTAAACTAAAATTTAGTTTTAGTAAGAAACAATGTTTTAACAAATATGGATGTTACGAGAGAGATTAGAAAATGGTTAATATCAAAGAGTATGGGTCTTAACATCGATAGGTGCGAGACAATACATTCGAAAAGAAGAAGTATGATAAAGAAACGTTGATATAAATTAAACATGACGTGACACGATCACGGTCAAGAAATACAATGTGAAGTGGAATTACAATATAACCAAGCGAGCGGTAAAGAGTAACTGGACTAATAAGTCTAGTCAGTGGGACCGGTTAAGGTCATTTAAATAAATTTGGTTGCTTATAAGCGGAGGATTCGGTATAACTGAACCGAATAAATGAAATTGAAAACAAAAGAAATTGTAGTTAAAAGTGAAATATTTCACTAAAGACCTTTAAACGGGTCAAGGTAACGGATTCACAAAGGGTTCGATAATATGGATATCGCTAAGTTAACTAAACTAGTAGAAATAACGAAATTACGTTATTTCAAGTTGCATTATGTCGAATGAGGCACGTAGATGTTTTGTAACCAAAAAGGTATTACCATAATTTTTCTGGTAATACTAACAATCGATTAAAATATGAGCAATGCTCAATTGATTATTGAGAGCATATGCATGGAGTTAAACTCTATAAATTATGAAAGAAAAGGTTTCGAGGACGAAACCTCTTTAAGGGGGGGTAGACTTGTAACACCCCGAAAACGGGTTTAGTAATCAAACCTCGTTAATAGTAAAAACGGGTAAAGTACCGTTAGTGGTAAAATTAACCCGGTGAATATTAGGATTTAAATAAATAAATCTAATATTTATTAAAAGGATGGGAAATACTTTGAGAAAACAAAGTATATAAAAAGGCCCGAGATTTAACGGGACTTAAAATAAAACGGGTTTTTGAACAAGAACTAATTAACTAGGAAAAATTATAACCTAGTTAACTACAAGTCTAGAAATAACTTGAAATAAGCTTAGAATAACCAAAATTAAATGTTAAACAAAAGGGGAGGGACCAATGTTGTTAAACTTGAAACTATTATTATTAGTTTTAATAAAAAAAATAAAACCAAACACCTCAAATGAGGCTCTGGTCGATCAAGAACAGGAAGGGGGCGACACCCTCACTTCCAAAACCCTAACATGTGCTAAACTATCAAATTGAAGGCCAAAATCCAGTTGAAATCGGAATCTGAACATAGAATCGTGATCACCTCGTCAAAGGGGTCATAAGGTATGTCAAATTAGGTCATTTTGATTCGATTCAAAGTTCATGCATGTGATTGAAATCGAGTATAGAGCTTAATTATGTGTTGTAAACATGAAATTGGAAGTGATATAAGGTGTAGGGAAAAACCCTAGATGATTTCTTGTCAAAATTCTTGCATGATAATTGTAAGGATCAAAATCACCATAGTGGGTGATTAATATGTTAATAGAGCTTGATAAACACTAGGATTTAAACCCTTGTTCTAGTGTAAACTGAAATTATGAGGAAATCTCTGAATTGTTGATGTTAAAATATGTGTACATAGTCTAATTGAAGTTAATTAGGGTGATAAACTCAAGTCATGAACTTGGTTTAGATTATGTAGGAATCTGACCCGCTAGGTGTTTGATAAAACGCCTAAATGAAGGTTAAAATGTAAAGGTTGGGTAAAACGCAGATTTGAATATGTTAAGAAATTGTGCGTAAAGACTTATAAAAAGGGGTTCTAAACGGATTGTGAATTGAACTCTTTAGGCAAGGAATCCGGATCGTCAAATGGACAAGCTGGTGGAAATACGTGTTTAAAAAGAGTGCTTAAAAGGTACGTAACTACGATTCCGTTATGTTAAGCTTGATTTCCGTATTCTCGCTAGTAGACTTTAAGTTAGCATAATACATGAAATTGGCATTTACTTGAAGTGATGAAGATCACTAGGTAAATAAACGGGTCAAAAGGTGAAATTATCACCCTTTGACAATATTGTCTAATGGTTTGTCGAGTTACATGTTATAGGAATAAATATCAAAAGGATAAGTACATCGCTATTGCTTAGCGGATACTAAGGCAAGGTATTGAAACGGGTCAATATATTGATCCGAGCCAGGTATGTATAATAACACAACTCATCATGTAGAAGTTGGAGTTCTATAAGAGTTAGACAATGTTAAAGTGTAGATATTCGGTTATCTTTAAGGTAAACCGAATAAATTGAATTATTTTCATGGTGTTTTAGAAGCACATGGGTTTATAAATTGGATTATAGTAAAAAGGGTCGGATTTTGGGTCAATCAAGTATTTAAAGGACCCTTGTAGTTAAAGAAGGATGAAAATTGACCAAATTGCCCTTGCAAGCTAATTTGGAAGAACGACCTTTAAAGTTGGTTTGGAAATGAGTTTTATGATTATATAAATGCTTAGGATAAGTTAGATTGTGAAAAACGTAAATTCTTGGGTCGAAGGGCTTTATATGAGCCTTTGCCGTAAAATGGTAATATGAGGGGTAAAACTCGGAACATATAGATATTCACATTAAACCCAATACACATATAGTCGTAGTGGGAGGTTATTGGATAAGAAATGTAGAACTACAATGCTAGAAGGGAATGAAAGCGATTTTAAGCTTTAAAGTGCTTAAAATACCCTTAACGGGTCAAAATAAGCATACGAGCAAAAACGGGTTTAAATTATGTAAATAACCTATGATTAGAACCTAAATTAGTATATAACATTTATTTAAAGAAGTGTAGGTGATGTAGGAATCAAACAAATATGTTTGTTTGATAAAATGCATAAACGGGTAAAATTTGATAAAAAGGTAACGAGTCGAAGGCTTGAAAGTCTCAAAATTTATTTATGTTGGATGTTGGATTTTAACTTCATAAGATGGAGAATTAAATTACGGACGCGTAGGAAAAAGAATCGGGTAAAACGGATCAATAACGAAGAAGTTATGGCCGTTTCCGTGAAATCGGGTTGAGCTGGGAATGTACAGCAACAGCTGAAGGCAACAGTCTGTGAAAACAAGGGCTAGGCGTGACGCCTAGGCCCTTGGCGTCACGCGACGCCCCTAACTCCGGAAAATTTTGAAATTTTGTCATTTTAACCCCTATACTTGTTTGAACTTAATATTTGACTATCAAAACTAACTTTTAAGTTGGTTTTGATCATAGGTGATCGCCAAGAGTGCCCGGATGAAGATTAAGCGGCGAGCAAGAACCGAACACGATCAAGAAATAAGCTTCCGCACTATGTATCGTTGTTATGTTAAACGACAAACTTACACATGATGTGATGTATACTTTCAAATTGTAAAAGGTTTTAATAAACCCGTAAATCCGATGTATATGTAATTCTTAATTACATGATTTTAACCTTTTTTTTCGTAATTGACACGTTAAACCTTGGATTATAAGAACGGGTGTTACACTACAAAGAATTTCTAGCTTGTAAACCAACTGAGTTCGCAGGCAGTGAAGGAGCCACGGCTGCACTGCGATGGTTGGAAAAGACGGAAGCTGTTCTTAAGATCAGCAAATGTACCGAAGAAGACAAGGTGATGTATGCTTCCAACCTCTTTAAGGAAGAAGCCTTAGAATAGTGGAATACAATTCTTCATGCAAAAGGAAGTGACATGGCTTATCACATGAACTGGGAAAAATTCAAGGAAATGACAGAAAGGAAATTCTGTCCCCTTTATGAAAAGGAACGAATGGCCAACAAGTTCCTAAATCATAAAATGATAGATGTGAATTGTCGTGAATATACGACAACGTTCTTCGAATATGCAAGAATGGTACCAACTCTGGCTTCGCCAGAACCCGTACTAATTTCTCGTTATATTTGGGGATTAGTGAGCGAAATCCGAGACATGGTCAAGGCCACCAGACCACAGACTATTGAAGAAACAGTTGAACTAGCTAACATCCTGACAGATGGACTAATCCGCACAAGAGAAGAAAACAAGAAGAAAGAGTTAGCCCGGAAAATTTCTCAAGAATTCAAGAAGAAGGGAACTGAACCGTCATTGGAGCAACCTACCTGCAGAAGCTATAACAAAAAGCATTCAGGAAGATGTCGTTTTAGGAGAACGCCCTATTGTGACTTCTGCAAGATGACCGGGCATATAGAGAAAGAGTGTAGAAGGAAAGCTAATATTTGTTTCAATTGCGGAGAAACGGGACACATCAAACCATATTGCCCGAAACTGACCAAAGCACCCGACAACAAGGCCAGAATAACAGACGGAGCTAAGAAGAACGCGCGAGCATTCGTACTTACTACGCAAGAAGCAGAAATGATTCCAGACGTAATTGCTGATATGTAATATCTAAGTTAAGTTATTATTTAACCCTAGCATAAATAAAAGTTTTTAAATAAATGCATCATGTCAAGTACTTCATCTATTCAGAACCATAATACACTTGTTTGGTCTTCATCTTCATTGAATCATTTAATTGGTTACGACACCTTGTGGTGGCGTTTTCTTTAATGTGAAGCTTGCTCTAATCTCGTTTTCACACCTGATGTACGGATTTATTTATTTAATTTCTGTTGGTTCATTATCTTAAACAGTCTTAATACAATTATGTGTTAAGATAAGAGTACACAAATTCATATCTTATTCCGGTGTATCTCTAAAGATTCTTTCATTGAAAATTCTATGATATTCATTTTGTCTTTTCATCATCAATTGAAAATCCTATAATATTTATTTGAAATGAATATCCAAATTTACTTCATTAAAACTTTCGGTTGATTACGAAAACGGTGAATTAGTTCGGTCACCATAATTATTAAACTATTCCAATCATTACGACACCTTGCGGCGTCAATGTAAACTTGTAGCTTGGGCTAATCATAATCATACGAATCATTCAAAACCACATATGTCTTTCGTTTGACTCATCATTGAAAATAGTCTTGATGCAATTATGTATTAAGACAATGATACACCAAACTCTGTTGTATTTCGGTGTATCCTTGCTATTCAATAATGTCAAAACATTGATTTTTCTCATGTCATGGTTTGATAATTGACAACTTATTTTCGTGCTTCTACTTCATTTGAGCTTGTTGATTCTGAGTCTTCCTCAGTTGACAATCAAAGTAAGTTTTCTTTTAACAAGTGAATTCTACTGTTTCTAAAAGTCGTTTACAGTCAATTTCGACATCTATTTATCATAAATCTCTTTTGGCTTGAACCTATTCACCTTTGAAATTATATAATTTTACACCGTTCGTTTGACATTGATTCCTAGAAATAATTCAGTTGAACCATTGAGCCCTGTTTATTGTAAAACACGTATTCATTTGAACATGTCTTGATTCTGTGTCATTTACCTTTATATTGTTCTTATTGACTAAGACGTGACATAACCCTAAAGAAGACATCGTAGCCCCAATCTCGAGGACGAGATTTAAAACAAGGTGGGGAGGATGTAACATATCAATTTTTTTTATATATAAGAATTATAGGTTGTTTAAATTTATTAACCACTAGTAACTAGTTTTATTTTTAAAATAATTATTCGACCCAAATAGTTTTAAAAACTATTTTATATATATTTGGTTGGAATGTTATACTAATTAATTGGCTTGTATATGTGTGACATTTCTATTTTCTATATTAAAATAAAATATATAAAACTTATATTATTAAACGGGTAGATTACGGGTAAGGTGGCCGTTAGAAATATGAAGTACCTAGACGGGCCTAGGAACCATTTAATAATTAAATTTTAAAAATACATTATATTTAAACTTACTCCGTTTTTAATGAAACTTGGTTCAAAATGTAGATACAATTATTCTCGTTCTAAAGACGTATTCATTGTTTTATAAAACGTCATATTCTAGAAGTTATACGCGCCAAATAAGTGAAGCAGTTAAATTAATTATAATAATAAAATAATAATAATAATAATAATAATAAAACTTAAACATTTAATAAATGTTGTTTACGTATGTCTTGCGTAGGTATTTCAAAAGATAAGAAGGAATCAAAGTAACTTACCAATCAAGCTTTTAGAATGGACTATAAATAACGAAGGGGTGGGAGCTTTTCACAACTGCTAATTTCCTTTGCTATGCTCTCTCGCTATCTTTGGATCATTCTTTTCTAAATTTCTTATTTTTCCTTTCTTTTCTTTAATAATCATAATAAAGCCATGCCCCGTTTTAAGTGTTTTAACTCCGATCACTGATACCCTTTCCGATTGATCTGGAGCCCCATAACGCATGTCAAAGCTCTGCCCGACTAAGTTCGTTGGGGTTATGTCTCGTGACATAGGGATAAGGTTGAATTAGGGTTACTATACTTAACACGAGTGCAAATATATATATATATATATATATATATTTTAAAATAGCTCAGAAGTTATACCCAAGATTCTACCAGGAGGCTTTCTAGTTGAATCCTAAAGTTACAAGGTGAGTCCATTCTCTTTTCTCACCGTTTGTGAGTCATTATCCTTTTTATCACCTTTTTATGATACCTTTATATTTAAAAAAGCTTTACAAAAATCCTAAATGTTTATCGGTTATAGTTACAGTGACTAAGTTTTTATATTTTGCAATAGTTGCCTGTATGTGGGGTTTTTATACATTACTTGACCCTCGTTACTATTGGCCAAAAAGTTAGCCAATAGTAGCATGACCACAACCACGGCCAGTAGCCATAGCCTATAACTAATATTATTTTTACACTAAATCATTAAACTTAATGTATGAATGAAATAAATTTAAATGATGGGTATATAAACTGTAATGAATCAACATTATATTCACGACACTGTTAATATATCCTACAATAGTAATATATATATTTTGGGTTTTAATATATTCTATAATAGTAATATACAAAGAATACAATATATACCACTATTTAATAATACGTACACCTAACTTTAATATATATATATATATATATTATACACATCATAACGTTAATTGTGTGTTTACAATAAATACTTGACCCCATTCAAACCGTTAAAACAATATATTGAAATAAATTTAAATATTTAATATAACTATTATAATTTTTATGATAGTTATATTTAATGTTTAAAATAGTATTAGCGGGCCAGGAAATTAATGAATATATATGTTCATCTAAAAGAAGATTAGTTATATTAAAGAATCACTATTGAAAAATTTTGTTCATAATGTATATAAGATTATGTTAGATATACTATAATATAACTATTAAATGTTTAAGGTGACATAATAAATATATTAGTTTTAACCCTGTTATGTTACATAAAAATTACAGTTGTATAACCTAATATAACTAGTAATCTATTACTATACATGTATAGTTGGTTTATGTATTTAGCAATTATTATCGGTATGTGAAATTTGGTATACATTATTTGATAAATGTCACTAGTTGAAAGAATGATCAACAATGATATGACCACAATTACTAGTTGAGAGAATGATCAACAGTAATATGACCCGAGTCACTAGTTGAAAGAATGATCAACAGTGATATGACCACAATTACTTGTTGAGAGAATGAAACAGTAATATGACTCGAGTCACTAGTCGAAAGAATGATCAACAGTAATATGACCCGAGTCACTAGTTGAAAGAATGATCAACAGTGATTTGACCACCGTCACAGGAATCGCCTAGTGACCAATATAATAGTAAGATATACTATAAGTATATCTATTACTTGATAAATTCACTATTGGACGAAAGTGAGCCAATGAGTGATATGACCACTGTCACATCGGAACTGCCACCATGTGACAAATACTGATTGAGTTGGGTAAATATAAATAAATATAAAAACCTTGATGCTGTAAAGTATAACAATATATTTTATAAAAATGGAATGAACTCGCCAGTATTTATTACTAATAAAATATTTTCAAAACGTGTTTGAGGTAATTGCTGTAAAGATAATAGAAGTCAGCTATGGAGCACTGAAGGCTTAAATAAAGTGGCTATAATTACCTGAATAAAAGAAGAAATTTATCTTTTATTTATTTGGGTTTATCCCTATAAAAACAATTGAATTAAATACGGTTTTTAGCCCATTTGTTTAATATTAAAAGTTTGGTGTTTTACAAACTCTGAAATTATTTCCTAACTACGATCCTGATGAAAAATTTTCCGCTGTGTAATTAATAAACACCGATACCATCTAATTGGTTCACGGCTCCCGCTCCCAGGGTGGGGTCGGGGGCTGTGACAGGGGTAAGGGCCCGTACCTTTATGATCCAAGGCGATGGTTACAATTAATAAGATAACAAGTGCGTCCAGAGATCATGAAATCCTACAATATCATTATGTCTTGAATTAGATGTTTTAAATTTCTGATTGATACGTCTTGTGATTTAAGATTTTATAAAATCTTTGCTCATTTCTTTATCTTTGTTTGATAAGTTTAATGGTTCAAAAGGTGACATATAAAAGTTAATTCGTAAAAATAAAACCCCTCATATAAAACTCATTTCATTAGTAAATAAATATGATATATTTTTAGGAATAAACGTGTGAGTATATATATAATAGTAACAACCAAATTTCTAGCTTTTGGAAATATTTAATTAATCAACCAATATATGTATTTTATGAACTTAGTTAAAATAAATGGTTAACAATATATTTATAAGATTTAGTAGCATGCTCAAAAATTTTCTGACATACGCAAATCCATCACTTAATAAGTTTCATAAATTCCCAGATTATAACCGTTTTATTTACTAGAGAAATATTTGTTATAGGTTTTAATGGTATATATTTATCTTTTCAAATATAATTATTCTTTATATATATATATATATATATAGAGAGAGAGAGAGAGAGAGAGAGACACACATGAACACACACACACCCATGCTCCATAATCCCTAACCTATGAGACATTGGCATAGGCGTTTGGAAACACTGCAAGAAAGAAACGCCGAAAATAAAAAGTTCGTCGCAATCCAAGATTCGAGGCAAATGGAGATAAATGTTGAGTATTTGTCTAAACCGACCGAGCACCTCCAAGGAGACGCCTTGATCCTAGCACAAATGCGTAGACAACAAATCCGTGACAAACGAAATTAAGAGCTTTATTTTTTAAGCACCCGTATGTTTTTTTTTAGTACTTTTGCATGTTTTGTCTTTATTTTTTAGTATTTTAATTAATGGTAATGTAATTTTTTTTCTTTAATGAAGTATTATTTGTTTTATTTTTTTATAAAAAGTAAATAAAATCAAATTAAAATAAATATTGGGTAATCATTGCAAGGACATTATAGGCAAATGGAGAGAGTTGTCTAAACCGATCGAGCACCTTCAAGAAGACGCCTTAATCCTATCACAAATGCATAGGCAACAAATCCGTGAAAAAACGAACTTCAGAGCTTTATTTTTAAGCATTCGTATGTTTTTTTAGTACTTTTGCATGTTTTGTCTTTATTTTTTAGTATTTTAATAATGGTAATGATTTTTTTATTTGTTTCAATTTTCATTTAAAAAAAGAAAATAAATTAAAAAATAAATATTGGGTAATCATTGCAAGGGCATTATTAGGCATTATACCACTAACACCACCTTTGAACTTCACCTGCAATAATGTCCTATGGTGACCGGGATGCAACATGTCGCTTCATGCCTAAGGGAGGGGTAATGCCCCACTACACATGGTCTTAAGATTTTCATGGGAAATGTTTTGGTAAAGTAAGGTGAATATTATTGAAATGAATGTTTGTGACAACCCGAGATTTCGAGGTCTATCTTTTACACATCACTGAGTGCACAACCTTGTTTTATAATTTGGTTTATTTGAATGATTAGTGGTTATGTGAACGGTTAACAGTTATGTGTTTGCTTGGTGGTGGTATGAGTAGTGTTTAATATGATTAAGCATAGTTAACTGAGATTTAATATAAAGTTTCTTTGTCACCTTTGGTCCCGACGAAAGTCCAGTCATTTTGTCACCTTTGGTCCCGACGAAAGTCCAGTCATTCGCCACCCTCAAGTTCGACGAAACAAGGGTGTTTCGCCGGGTTAGACTTTCGCCGAGGAAGGCCTTAGGCCCAGATTAGTCGCGGCCCAACTGTTGTGTATTATATAATCAATTGTGATAAGTCGCCGTAAAACAAAAGATAAACCCTAGAAGCTCTCTAGCAATCCTTCAAGCGTCGGCAGTCCTGTTCGAGCATACCTTTGATCTTTTAAATCCCTCGTGTTAATCCTCATACCGGTTAGTAAACGTATTGTTTAATTGATGATTGATAACTGTTACTTGATACATGAAATTGTCTGTAGAACTTGTAGGGTTTTATTGAGGAATGATTGATGCCTGATATGAAGGATTGTTTATGAATTAGAGTTTGATAAGGAATCCAGTACTGTTATTGTTTGAACTGCGTTGATTTTGTGAATGTTGTGATTACGCTAACAATTCTGTCCATCTTGCTGTGCACTGCTTTTGGGATAGACTGATTGATCTATTGATGAGTTATTTGATGATTAGGGTTGCAACTTCAATGATTAGAAGTATGTGTGTAAATTAGAAACTGTTAGGATGATGGTTCGTATTAGGGTTTGTTAGGTTATGTGTATAACAGTCGTTTGATCCATGACATATGTTAAAAATGTGTAACTGATGTGTGTGTAATTGATCTGGAATGTAAACACTTCGTCTAAATCCTGTAGTGACGAAAGTTGGGTGTTTCGTCAGGGTGGTATATTGACGAAACATGGGTGTTTCGTCGGGCTTGATTATGACAAAACATGGGTGTTTCGTTGGGATGGTTTATGACGAAACATGAGGTGTTTCGCCACACCTTAGCTTGACGAAACTTAATAGTCTTTCACCGAATGAGTCTTCCGTCGTGCACTTGAACTGTAGCAGTGATATATTGAAATGAACGTGGTTAATGTATACTTATTATTATCATTATTATTATGTGGGTGACAATCACATGAGATGTGGATTTGCTTGAGAAAGGGATATATGCTGCATGTTAACAATGATCATTGTGTGAATAACAAACATGTCTGTTGTGAGTATTACGCGATCTGTTTGACTATGTAACTGATAACATTTGGTAACCACGATAGGGTTTGGGGCTGACCAACTGGATGGGTAATTAAAACATACCGAGCAAACCAAGGTGAGTTCATTCCTCTTGAGCATGCGTCCCGGTGGTTGGGACTGTCTTTGGGTCTCCCTGAGAGGGATTGGCTTTAGGTAAATCATGGGTATTCCTGCGAGGAATATGTCTTTTGGGTAAATCTGGAATGTTGGATAATATACTCATCCTATCACCATTAAAGTCCCTCCGTGTTGTTTGGTTACCTGAGAGGTAACAAGGTATTAGTTGGTAGCGCTACTAGGTTTGGCACCCTCACCCCGTACCTGAGAGGACGGGTGTGAACTAATGACCTAGTCATGACCAATGCTTTGATAGGAGCATTGGAGAAAGGGAAAAATAATTTGGAGCCGTCTTGTATTCGGGATATTATCAACATTAGATTCAATGGTTAAACTAAACACTTGGTAACTAATGTTTTCGTAAAACTATGAACTCACCAGCATTGTCTAACACACTTGTTGCATGCTCGAAGGTCGTTAGGTACTTTGGATGGGAACTTGCTATCAAGATGGCTGGAGTGGTCATGGATCGCAGTGCTTGGCTACGCATGTCTTGTTTACTGAATTCGTATACATTGGGTTTTGAAACATTTAAACAATGAATTGTTATTTGCTTCCGCTGTCACTATTTAACTAGGATTATATTCTATGAATGTTTTTATTTAATGAATGGAATTTTGTTAAACATATTATGGTTGGTTCAATGTGATTGGTGGCTAGATCCTGGTACGTCACACGCCTAGCGGGGGTTACCGCATGTGGTATTTTGGGGGTAACATTATTAGAGTAACCTTTCCTGTGACTCATTCCACATGATTGTATCCTCTGATGATCAAATGTCTATCAACGTATATTGGATCAAAAGAATCCTAATGGTTTATTGTCATCCGATATTTTAAGGGCTCAGTTGTCAGCACTTGGCAAAGTTGAGTGTACAGTTAAGTGACCACTGATGAATTGAATTAAGTTATGTGGTTTTATGCATCAAGGACCGAGATAATTGAAACTGTGAAACACATGTGAGATGATATTCCTCAAAATTTTGTTTACATGTCGAGTCATAATTCTTAGGGCTTTGACATTAGTTTTAATTTGAGTCGAGGTAGGTGAGATACAAGTTCTTCTATGCCAAGGAGCACAGCTGACCTCACTTATCCTCTTGAGGATTCCTATTTATTAGGTATATATCGTCCTCGAATTTTGATAAAAATGAATTTTATAACAGATTTCCATTCTAAACGCTTGTCGCTGTAGTTGGGTTGCTAATTTCATTGAGATAAGTGTATTCAAAAAACAAACCCATACTCCATAATCCCTA
>JARYGA010046719.1:0-38875 GCA_030545235.1 Helianthus tuberosus
AATAAACAAACAAGTTCCTCAGAAAGAAACTTTGTTTGAAAAATGCTTCGTGCGAATAAAAAGTCACAAAAACAAAAAGTTTTACGAAAACCGACACTTTTACGCCTTTCGCCCGTTTCTACTAACCACTAACCCAAAACCACCTACCTTTAACCCAAGCCTAACCCTTCCCCAAAGTCCTCTTGATATTTACAAAGGTTTATAGTTAAAAAGGAGGAGGATTGATTGCTTGGCAAGCATATGGTAGAAGTAAGTTCCATGCCGGTCTCGAGTGTTTCACAAAAATACATCTTCGGCCGAGAGTTGAGTGATCTCCCGTGAGGTATGTGAACTTTTATATAAATGGAATTTTAAAGAGGCATGTTATGCCCAAATAAGTAATTTATCTTATGAAATGTTCTAAATAAATCATAACGAATAGGATTGTAAATAACATAAAAATAAAACCTAATAAAGATCTTGGAATCCCGACACTTAAAGACAAGCCCAAAACTTCTCTTCTACCCATTCCATTTGGGTGTGTAAGCCACATTATAAAGAGTTTTGCTTGAGGACAAGCAAAAATTCAAGTGTGGGGGTATTTGATGTGTGTAAAATGCAACATATAAATTACATCAAATGAGGCATAAAACTAACCCTATTTTAGTACTAATGTTGGAAAAAGTGTGCTTTTGTCTTCCTTTTGTATTTTCAGGATTAAATGAGCTCAAATGAACAAAAGAAGCAAAAATATAGCTAAATCTAACATAAATACAAGAAAAGGGATAAATGTGGCATGTCCGACCCCTCGACAGCATCTTCCCAAGTAAAAACAAGATTTCAGAAGGCTGAACACACCCCGTGCCCAGCGGACACGGGGGAGTGCCCAAGTGTCTGCAGAAAAGACAAAAGCGTAGAAGCTTCTATTTCCCAACACGGGGGCGTGCCTAGCTCCACACGGCCGTGGTCAATGCTAAGATTCGCAGAATTCAAGCAAATCTTGATAGTACAGATACGCTTCTGCACTCGGGGCCGTGCCCAGCGGACACGAAGGCGTGGTCAACTAATGCAGACAAACTGCAATTAATGAAGAAAGAGAAAGTGGATGGACACGAGGCCGTGCCCAGCGGGCACGGGGCCGTGTCCGGGATTCTGTGCAGGCTATAAATAGAGGTGCTTGGTTCACTGTAAAGGCATCCCTTAGCAAACCACCTCTCTCACACTTCACCCACACTCCACCACCATCACAACCCACATCCATCACCATCATCCATCATCCATCATAGAGTGTGTGTAGTACTCTCGAGATCCAAGATTGATAGTAAGAGTTCTTGACAATCAAAGGCCATGTTTGCCTAAGTCTCTTACATCGCTTGGTGAAGACAAACATTTAGTGTAATACTTTTTATTTTTAATCTTTTCGCACTTTTTATTTGGTTTTGTATTAATGACTTTAATAACTAGTTTCTTATGTTGAAGGTGAAACTTCCTTATCATTTGTCCGTGGTGTCTTGGCGTTATTTTACTGTCTATATAAAATAAAAGATTTACACCATTCATATCTCCACGGTCTATATGGAGATATGTTGGCTACCTGGTCGGGGGTTAAGGGAATGGTTTGGTAAGGTTCTTGCCTTGTTCAGTGTATAGATCCTGCAAGGACCTGGGTCAAGCTTACTAGGACCTCCTTCAATACCCACTGGTATTGGATGGCGGGGGTGCGAATGACTTGATCCCCTCATATGTAAACTACTATTAATACATTAACCCGGCTACCTGGGATTGTATCCCTGCTGACTCAAACCACTTAGCTGAGGGTAACGTCACCTTCAAAAGAAGGGTCTACCACATTACGCATTAATAACTTAATTAATTATCTTCCAATAATCCCACCCTTTAGGATTGTATCCTTGTTGACTCAAACTACTGGGTTGAGGGTAACGTTACCTTCAAAAGAGAGGGCCTACTACTATAACTAAGATAATCTCTTAAAAAGTGCAAAAGTGCGGAAATAATCAAAGGTTACACTAAAGGCGAGTCGGATCCAAGTGATTCATCTTGTCTATCTGTTTTTATTTTATTTTTATTTTTATTTTCAGTATTTTTAGTTTTTATTTTTCATGTTTAAAACCTTTTTCCTAAATTTTGATTTGATTAGACGTTGAGGATAAACCGGTACTAAAAGCTATTGTGTCCTTGGACGACCTCGGTATCTTACCAACTCTATACTACGCTCACGATGGCTGCACTTTCCCATATGTGTGTTTAGTGTTAGTAAAATATCGTGTTTTATAAATTTAAAGCTTGACTAAGTGTTAAAAAGGGCTTAAAATATAACTAAAATTATATAACGCTACACGCACATCAACGAACAACATCAAACTTATAGACAAACAACATCATAAAAAAACATCACTAAGTCCAGTTAAACTAAATCAGCACTTAAAAAACAAAAGTACCAAATATTAACAGGACTATTTGTATAATCACACACTTAGGGTTTTATAAAAATAAAGCACAAAACGAAAATCATCATCTCTCACAACAGTTAAGCAAATCAACAACAACCAAAAATTAAATAGTTGATTTATCAATCGTAATGTAGAAGACAACATCAAGAAGATGCATGCACAAACCGTCACAGAGAATGCTACCAATAACTCCAATTAAGTTAATGCAGTACTTAATCAATAAAATAGATTACAGCAACTATTATGAGCGAAACAAAGAATATGAAACGCCATTTATGAAGAATACATACTCATAACATCAAAGAATGATAATGTAACGTTTATAATACAAACAATAACATCAAAGAAACAATACTTGGTTTTATAGTGTCTAATCTATATTATGCAATAAACCCTTTCCGATTTTGATAAGAAGTTTATGTGAGAAAACTTCCGAAGGTGTTTTGTGATGCTTATGTTCAATAATGGAGTTGAAAAGAATATTAAATGGAGTTAATACATATGCTCCATTTACACTGGTTGGATGCATTTAAGTTTTGTAAAATTTATACTTTACCCCATTTTCTTTAAAATAATGTAATTTTAGCACATTTTACACTACTTCAATATAAATTTAATGCTAAATAAGAAAAGCTTATGTATTAATTAATTATTTACGTAATTAAAAATAGGTTTTTAAAATCCCGATATTTAACAATCCCAATACAATATTTTCTCTTATTCTTCTCCGGCGAAAAAATTATTCAATTTCTTCTTCTTCAGACTTGACGATCAGAAGTTTAAAGTTTTGGATCAGGTATTTTTTTTTTGTTTTCTTGTGTATTTTATCGTTATGTTTTGACATGTTCGTTTCAGTTTCTTCATTTCAAATTATATAGACATCAAAATCATAATTTGCTGATGTTAAAATAGATAACTTTATATGAGCTTGTTTTCTTTGTTTTATAATAAGATTTATATGAACTTATTTATTTACATTTCGATACATTCCATCTAAATAAGAATCTGAGATAATGTTGTTTCATAAATATTTGATGGTATATTTTCCGAATGGTTTTAGAATTATTGTATAAACTGCGATATAGTATTGATATATGTCTTCTATCAAACTTAATTTTGGTAAAATATTATGCAATCGGTTTATAGTACTCATATGTCCGATTTGTCAGGGAATATAGTGTTGGTTGCTGAAAAAATCGAAGTTTGAAGTTGACACCAACATGGATCTTTGGAAAGTTTAGTGTCATATAATATATTTTTGTTATACAACAATATAAATTTGGTCCTACAGGGTTTTAGACTCATATTGTTGGTTGTAGGGACCAAATTGAAGTACACAACATATAACTTTGGTACTAGAGGGTGTTAGATATTTTTTATGGCTTAGCATGCTTTTCAGATACAATTGATTTTATGTTTAAGTATTTAATTGTTATTGTATTTTTTACTTTCAGATGGAGTTTATGATAATTATCAATGTCTCTGAATTGACAGAGCTAAGTGAGGGGATTAGTAAGCTATATTCTTAGAACAACTTATCTCAAATCACGATTGTATACTAAAAAGTGTGTTTATAATGAAAATATGAAATTAAATGTCAATAATATTTTATATATACATAGGTACTTCCAAGGATAATGAGTAACCAATTACCAAGAGAATATCAAGTAATAAAGCTTGTTGATTATATGGGGTTTAAGTATAAGGTTGCGGTACAAAGCATGGGTCGTAAAAGTAAAAGGATAAACGGGCCATAATGGATTCGGTTTGTTGAATCTTAAAAAATAAGAATATAGAGAAGCTGTGTTTAAAAAAATTGAAAGAAGTAAAATTTGAGATAAGTGGTTTGAACAATGAGGGTTTGGAGGTTAGAAAGGATGCCTCGGGGAGAGATTATGTTCATGGTTGCTTGATACAGGCAGAAGAAGAAACATACTATAAGCAGGTTAAAAATTTCTACCTTGTTTTTAAATATTGTCGGTGTCTATTTTCTAGAAGAAAAACTTCTAATTTATATTTTGTATAGGATTTATCGCAGGATTTGTTGTGGCTGTTGTCAGAGAGGAGGTTAAAAATTGATAACTTGGTTGCAAAAGTACACGGACCAAAGCAGAGTTGTAAAGTTGATGTGTGTTATGTTTTCCCTCCTGAAAATGAAAACGGATTGCCTGCTGGTTTTCTGGGGTCAGGATGGACAACTTTTTGCTTTGAAAATGACATTGAGGAAAGCTGCCAACTGTTGTTTCAATGGATGGGAAGTACTTCTGAAGACCACTTTAACTTCACTATCAAGATTTTTATTAAAGACGGGATTGGACTTGACATGGGGACTAAACATCACTGCAGCCGTAGCAATCACCGACACCGCAAAAGGCGTCCACATTATAAGAAATAGTTTGAATACCATGTCATAAGGACACACAATGTGACAACCCGCACTAAACCAGGTATCCGTACAACTTAATTAATGATTAATTACTACTTGATTACTGTGCTTGTTTGAACTAGCTGATAAACTGCTACCTGCATATTGATACATGCACTTACTCGCATCATACTTTATTTGCTGTCACTACATTAATTACACACTGAACCCTAGTGACAAACTTGATGCACAAAAAGCACAGTAGCACTAAACGGATACACAGTGAACATGCTGATATAACCAGCACCAGGCAGACACTGCCTCTAGGGCCTGTTAAGAGCCTCATATACTTTGGCTACACTAGTAGTGAGTGTAGGAATATAAGGGTTGTGGTACCGCGTCTCTAGGAATAAGATACACTGATTCGGATGTGCCTAAAACGTACTTTAAGTACCAAACACAGCACTTTAATAATTTAACCAGCTTCTAGCTGACTAGTAAAGTGCCAGAAAATGAGAAAATAACACTAGACACTTTCTAAAGTGTCGGGAAAACAAATTGTGTCACTAAAAATGTAATAACGACACTTTAAAGCTTTTATAACACTTTAACGGATTTCTATCCAACCGGACACCCGGACTTTACCCGGAACATGAAAATATTACTATTTTCACTATTTATATTTTTCTGAGCCAGTTAGGGTCCCTGATTACCCTAACACCCGCCATAACGCAAAACATTGAAGTAACTGAGTTAAACACTTAATTAACCTAACCTTCATCCTAATTACCAAGTTGAGATCTAACCGGATACCCCCCCCCTCTTGACCGATTTTGGTCCCCTAGGGGACATACTTTGTACTTGGGTGATTAAAATAATCACCATGCTTAATATCTTTATGACATTGTATCCATTGGTTAATATACTTAGAGTTTGCCTATAAGATCATGTGTTTGCACTAAGAGATCATTCACTAAACATCACAAGCTCATACTCTCTCCCTCTTGCTCTCTACCTCTCGGCCGAACACCCCACCCCCTTACCCACCATTTTCGATCTTGATCACTACATTCCAAGCTCATACAAACTTCAAGGGTCTCATATTAGGAGCTTTGGTGCAAGCGGAACACGAAGGACCTCAACCGTTAGCTTTTATCCACGCGATTTTCATCACGATTCTTCCCTAGCCCCGAGCTAGAGGTATATTGTTTAAAACTCATATTTAAGCATGTCTAAAGTGGTTAAAAGAACTTTCGTCGGTTAAATATCGAAAACATAAGTTTTGATGCATTAAAGTCTAGTAAAATCACAAAAATGGTGGATAATAACATATAACTTGTGTAAAAGTCGTAGGACTTGAAATATGTGATTATTGAGACCCGATCTATGATGTGGTAGCTCGGATCTCCATTTAACCCGACTTTGTAAGATCATGTATCTTCACATAAGCTCGTTTTTGACTAAATACAAGGGTTAAAGGCGAAACTCTACCACACAAGATACATGAACTTGTGTGAAAATATTTTACTTGTGTAAAAGTGATTTAACCGGTAAAATGGTGTTTACAACTAGCGGATCTACGTATCCGCAAGTGGTATTTTCAAAGAACCACACTTTAAAGAAATCATGTTTTTCTAAAAGATGGATCTTACACTAATAAATATGGTTTTATAAACCACAAGTGTGTAAACACTTGTGAAACAAAAAGACCCGACAAAGAAGTAAATTTGTCACTTGTTACTAGAAGTTGTAAAGACGGAGTTCTCTAAACACAAGGTTTTTATGAGATTAAAGTTACTTTAAATAAAGATCTACACATATAAAGGGTGTTTACACTATAGATTCGGAAAAACTACAAGTTCATGCGATTATGCAAATTTACATACTTGTCGACTAGTTTGATGCGTCGGAAATTGTTTGATTGAATAAAAGAAGATTGTTGAATTGATTTGTTAAAAGAAAATGATACGCTTGAAAGCGTGGCCACCTCCAGTTACAGAGGAAACTCTGGCGAAATTTTCTAAAAACCTAACACTTAGACTTTTTTTTCACAACAAGTGTTAGAACTATCTTTGGATATATTTTCAAAACATAAATTTCGCCAGCACTATATTTTACTAAATATTCGGAGGTGGGGTTTTCACAAAGATTAACGTGATAAATATATTTGTCACAACACTGTTTATGATTATTTTGTGAAATACATAAATATTATTTTAGAGTGAAAATAATATTTACAAGCGTTAATGATTCCAAAACTTTGCGAACGCTTCCACAAACATATAAGTTACACCGGTAATTACATTACCACAAGATTGATAAAACGTAACTTACGCACATGTACTGTATCCCCCATCCTTGGGAAGAATAACTACCAAGTGTATACGGAAAATAAACACGAAATAGTTGTCTAACTATTTCCCCAAAAAAAACTTAAACTATAAAGCTAAAGCACGGCCGTCCGTCTAATAGAATTAGCACTTGTAGGTCGTTGCACAGCTTACTGTATTGGAGACACTTGGTAGAGACGCGCATTCACTGTGAGTTCATGTCCCCCTTTTCTCTAACTGTTTTCAGTTTACTTAACCGCGGGGGTGAAATACATGTTACTTTGTTTACAAGTACTTTATACACGGTATGAATAACGTAAGGAGGTTTAGATCATGTGAATGGGTAGTTAGAACACCGAGGGACTCGAGCGGTAGATCTATCTGGGTGTAGCGAGCCCAGCTCCCGGCCCAACAGAACAGGCCTCTCGGAGGACTAACAGAACGGACCTGGAGTGACTTGGTACCCAACGCAAAATCGGCTAGGGTGTGTCTTTCCTACTTGCATTTCACGACATGCTAATGGCCTTGCAAACCATTAGTGATCACAAGTCCTCTTACACTGCTACATACCAGGAAACTTTTATACTTACAAGTGTTTTACTTACTCACTTGCACATGAACTCGCTCAACATTATTGTTGATTTTTCAACTCACATGTATTTCAGGAAATTAAACGGATCTGGCACGGTATGGAACGTTTTCCGCTGCATATTGTCATGAAGTCATCAGGGTTTAGGGGATGTGTCTCTTACCTGGACAAGACACAGTCTCTAAATCACGTTTATGTTATGTTTCAGTTTGTAATGTTGTTGAACAAGGTCATGGTTGTTGGTTAAAAACAATGGTACTGTATTTTGATTTTCAAAACTTAATGGATGACTTGCATGGTTTTTAAATCCATATAGCTTGTTATGATTAAGCTATGGTATTAAGAAGTCACACCAAAATTAACCACGCTTCCGCAAAGCCAGGGTGTGACAGCTTGGTATCAGAGCTCTGATCATAGCGAACTAGGATTCTTTCTCGAGTCTAGACTATGATCACTAGGGCTCTCACGAAAACATTTTTCTGCATACCACTTAAGTCCAGATCCACACTTTTTACAAACAAATGTTGAGCACATTTTATTAATTATAAGTTCAGCTTGGAGGGCTGAGGATCGATCTGGAGGATCGAAGTGACCGAGATAGTTGAGCACGTTGGTTTGTTATAGGATCGATCTGGAGGATCGAGATGATCAAGGTAGTTGAGCACGTTGGTTTGTTATAGGATCGATCTGGAGGATCGAGGTTTGGTTTAAGTGAAGGATAGAGCAGTCTTGTAGACTGGATGGTATTGGCTAGTAAGACTAGGAGGATTATGTGATGCCTTACTTGATGACTTATGTGATTACTTGATTTATGATTGACTATTTGTGCATGTTTGTGTATATGTTACAGACACATGGATTATGCAGACACTGGTGGTTCAGGCACCACAGGCCCTAGGCCTATCGTTTCAGACGACATTGAGTCATCGGAGCACGAGGTTTATACGTCAGACTTCACCAGCACGGATGATGATGACTTTCAGCCATTCGCCTTACCCGACGGCGTTGATGAGCTCCCAGTTGATCTTCCAGCCGGGGATCTACCACTCGTTGTGATCCCTGCTCCGGTACCCCTTGCATCATACCCTGTTTTACCCATCGACGACGAGGAGGACGACGTCGATATGTTTGAGGAGGAGCCTTTGGAGGATGCTCAGGGCGAGGCCCTACCTGCTGTTGCTCCCTTACTGATCGCGGATGCTCCGGCTGCGGAGTCACCTGCTCTTTCCCCAGTCGCGGACTCCTTTGAGTCTGTGGCTTCTGTACCCACACATGCTCATAGTGCGCAGCACTTTTCCCATGGGTCCGATTCTGACCAGGCTTTTTCTGTTGCTTCCATACCTGGACTTGTTTTTGACCATGACGACGAGGGGGATTCAGATCCTATGTTTCCACCAGGATTTGATCCTGACCGTGATTTAGAGTTTGTCCCGATGGACGAGTTGATGGAGGATCCAGCAGATCCTATTGACCCTTTTGATCCGATTGATCCCGATTTTGATTTTGACATGGCGTTTGATGACTTTGAGCCTGCCATTGCACCTGAGCAGGCAGCTGCCCTTGACCCTTTACCAGAGCATGACCCTGTGCATGCTGATGTACCTTTTGAGCCCATTGCTGATGATCACCACATAGATGTTCCTGTTGATCCCATTGGTCCTTTACCCATTGTTGCTGTACCAGTTGACCCCCCTCTCGAGCACTTGGCACCAGTTCACCCTGTTGTTGCTCCCTTATTTGATCCCGTTCCCCTAGAGCCCGGACATGCATCGTTCGCGGCACATATGGATCCACCGGACGAGTCTGCACAGCATGGCTGGATACCGGCAGACGAGGACGTTCCCCCATTCCCTCCACAGATTCCTGTTGCACCACATACTGACTTTTCGTTTCAGGTTCCTAGGTTTATACCTCCAGCAGGGCCTGGAGAGGGCTCTTCAGCACACCCTGATGGGCATGTACCGATGCCCATGCCTTTCATGCCTCAGATTCCTTTTGTTCCACCCACTACAGCTCCTTTTGGGGTGGCACCCTTTGACCCCACACGTGAGCCACTGCTGTGGTCACCGTTTTCCCCCATGCCACCCACTGATCCATACCACAGGTTCCATGTGGGCCACACCATTGAGCATGTATTGATGTCATTTGTACACCAGCATGAGTCGCATGAGCAGCGACTACAGGAGTTGGAGAGAGCCCGTCTGCAGCCATGTCAGTGCCATGGCCGGGTACCCTCCCCGTTACAGCCGTTTCGACCATTACCCCCTGACTATGCTGCTCGTCTTACTACTTTGGAGCAGCAGATTGCTTCCATTATTCGCACACAGCAGGCGATGGAGGCGGACTGGTTACAGTTGCGCCGTTTGTTTTATACCCATTTTCCTCCTCCACCACCATCTGCTTAGAGCTCATCGGTGCCACTTGGGTAGGCGAGGTGATAAGGCGGCGATTGCTTTTTGATTGCACAGCATTTTGGGGAGACTACGTTATGACTTGACTTTTGTTATGTACTTGATATTGTATTGATACTGATGTAGCTTTTGACGGGGGTGATGTAGCCCCTAGTGATTGATGATTGTATGTATACACTTACGATGTGGTCTCATTTATATGGCAATCGCAGTTTTCTCACCATAATTGGATTCGTTTGATTACTTGTTTATATTTTGTGACACGGGATGTTGTGTGATTGATATTTGTGATATGTGATAACATGAGATGTTATGTGATTATACTATTACTACCGTTATATACGTACACTATATTACGAACTGATTTACGTATTATAACAACGGAGCCTTATTATGGCCTAACCAACTTAAACCATCTTTTAGAAGATGCCGCCAAGACGCGAACCAAACATGCCAACTAACGAGGCAGAACTGCAACAAATCATTGCCGCTGCCATAGCACAGTACGCAGCATCTCAGCCAGGAGCAAGCGGAAGTGTTAACCAAGGCAATAACAATCCACCTCACGGTAATACCACGCCATTCGAACCTACCATGAACTAGTTGGAGATTTTAGCGGTGATGCTAATGCCAAACACATGTTTTAACATACGTGCAGGATGCACCTACAAGCAGTTCTTAGACTGCAAACCAGTTAACTTCGATGGCACAGGAGGTGCAGTTGCCTTTACCCGCTGGGCTGAGAAAACCGATTCCGTCTTACGCATGAGCAAGTGTGCAGAGGATCAGCAAGTCACATACATTTCAGGGCTGTTTCTAGACGGAGCCCTATCTTGGTGGAACTTACAAGTCCAAACACTAGGCGAAACTGCCGCCTACGCCCTGACTTGGGCCGAATTGAAAGAACTGATGCGCAAAAAGTACTGTTCACGCGCAGAAATTCAAAGGTTGGAGACTGAACTTTGGCACCTAAAAATGGACGGTCCGAAGGTAGCAGAGTACGTTCAGAGGTTTCATGACCTATCTCAAGTGGTTCCTTACATGGTTACGCCAGAATACAAGCGAATCGAGCGCTTCATTTGGGGTTTGGCTCCCCAAATAATAAGCATGGTAACCTCCTCCAAACCAGCAACTATCACTGAAGCCATCGATTTGAGCGTGGCTCTCACCGAGGAGGGGATTCGTTTAAACAAGTTTGGTGATGTAAAGGCAAAGGAGAAAGAGACTCATGTTGAGTCGTCAGGAAGCAACAAAAGAAAGTTTTCAAACTTCAAACAAAGTATTAGCGGTGATGGTAAGAGAGGAGCACCAAACACGCCAGCTCAGGGTACGACTGGCAGTGGAAGGAAAGGAAGGGGATATATGGGCACCCATCCCAGGTGTAATGCCTGCCAGCGTCACCATTCTGGTCAATGTGGGCTAAAAGTATGTGAAGCGTGTGGGAAACGTGGTCATTCGAAGGATACTTGTTGGGTCCCTGCCGGCCGCGGAGGCCAGGGAGGATATGGAAATAGGAATGATAACCGTGGTGGAAATGGAAACCGCCCACAAGGAAACTACGGAGGAAACAGAAACCGAGGCAACAATGCAAACCAGGCTGGCAATGCCAACCAGATCAACACCCCAGCTGGAAATGGGGATGGAAACGGGCAGAGACTCGGATGTTATAACTGCGGGGAAATCGGGCATTTTAAGAAGAATTGCCCAACACTGAATCAAGCCCGTGGTAGAGTATTCCAACTAGAAGCCAGGGAAGCACGCCAAGATCCAAATGTTGTTACGGGTACGTTCCCTATCAATCAATGCTATGCATCCGTTTTATTTGATACTGGTGCCGATTATAGCTTCGTATCGTTAGAATTTAAGAATATGCTTGGGTTAGCTGCTAATAAGTTAGACATTCCCTACTCGATCGAATTAGCTAATGGAAAGTTAGTTGGAGCCGACGAAGTAATCAGAGGTTGTGTGATAGAATTGGGAGAACGCGAGTTTACGTTGGATCTACTACCAGTCCAATTGGGAAGCTTCGACGTGGTGGTAGGAATGGATTGGTTATCTGGAAACAAGGCTGAGATAGTATGTCACGAGAAAGTTGTTCGTATCCCAACCGATAATGGTGAGACAATTGTGGTTCACGGAGAGAAGCGTGACACGCCGTTAAGATTTATCAGCTGCTTGAAGGCAAGGAAGTGTTTACAGAAAGGATGTGTTGCTTTTCTGGCGCACATCGTAGACAAGAAGGCTGCTGAGCCAACAATCGAGGACATCCCTGTCGTAAGGGAGTATCCAGAAGTCTTCCCAGAAGACTTACCCGGACTGCCACCTCAGAGGCAAGTGGAGTTTCACATTGACTTAGTTCCAGGCGCAGCGCCTGTAGCTAAGGCGCCTTACAGACTTGCGCCGTCTGAAATGCAGGAATTGTCGACACAACTTCAAGAGTTGTTAGACAAGGGTTTTAGCCGACCAAGCTTCTCGCCTTGGGGAGCTCCGGTCTTGTTCGTCAAGAAGAAGGACGGAAGTTTCCGCATGTGTATAGACTACAGAGAATTGAACAAGCTAACGATCAAGAACAGGTATCCCCTGCCAAGAATCGATGATCTGTTCGACCAACTTCAAGGCTCAAGCTGTTACTCTAAGATCGATCTTCGATCTGGATACCATCAATTAAGGATACAGGAGGAAAGTATCCCGAAAACAGCCTTCCGAACTCGTTATGGACACTACGAGTTCCTCGTTATGCCATTTGGTTTGACAAACGCGCCTGCGGTATTCATGGATCTAATGAATAGGGTTTGCAAGCCATACTTAGACAAGTTCGTGATTGTATTCATCGACGACATCCTGATTTACTCAAAGACGAAGGCTGAACACGAACAACATCTTAGAACCATATTGGAGCTGCTAAAGAAGGAACAGCTGTACGCCAAATTCTCCAAGTGCGAGTTTTGGCTACGCGAAGTCCAGTTTCTTGGACATGTGGTTAATGGGGATGGAATTCATGTTGATCCCACAAAGATCGAGGCAATCAAGAATTGGGAAACGCCTACAACGCCAACCGAGATTCGACAATTCTTGGGTTTGGCTGGCTACTATCGAAGATTCATCGAGGATTTCTCGAAAATCGCTCAACCTTTGACGCTCCTCACGCAGAAGGACAAGACGTTTGATTGGGGAATCAAACAGGATGAAGCGTTTCAGATATTAAAAGGTAAACTTTGTAACGCGCCAATCTTAGCTCTACCAGAAGGTACTGATGACTTTGTGGTATACTGCGACGCATCGCGTCAAGGATTGGGTTGTGTGTTGATGCAACGCCAAAAGGTCATTGCTTACGCATCACGCCAACTGAAAGTGCACGAAAAGAATTATACCACACACGATTTAGAGCTTGGCGCAGTGGTTTTCGCTTTAAAGATCTGGAGACACTACCTGTATGGTACGAAGTGCACAATCTTCACAGACCACAAAAGCCTACAGCATATATTCAACCAGAAGGAGTTGAATATGAGACAAAGACGATGGGTTGAATTGTTGAACGATTACGACTGCGAGATAAAGTATCACCCAGGGAAGGCGAATGTAGTCGCCGATGCCCTAAGTCGTAAAGAAAGAATCAAGCCCATAAGGGTTAGGGCTTTGGAAATGATTATACGAACCGATCTTTCCTTGCGCATTCGTGCTGCACAAAAGGAAGCTCTCAAGGAGGGAAACCTTGAGGAAGAATATCTCCGTGGAATGGAGAAGCTTTTGGCACCAAACGAGGAAGGGACGTTATGTTTTGAGAAAAGGATTTGGGTTCCTCTGTTTGGTGGATTAAGGGAAGTTATTTTCGACGAAGCGCACAAGTCACGGTACTCTATCCACCCTGGAGCGGATAAGATGTACCAGGATCTCAAAGATTACTATTGGTGGCCTAGGATGAAAGGCGACGTTGCTGTCTACGTGAGCCAATGTTTAACGTGCGCTAAGGTCAAGGCAGAATACCAGAAGCCTTCGGGACTTCTGCAACAACCTGAGATTCCCAAGTGGAAATGGGAACAAATCTCAATGGATTTTGTTACAAAACTGCCAAGAACGCCAAGAGGCCATGATATGATTTGGGTGATTGTTGACCGCCTAACAAAGTCCGCACACTTTCTGCCAATCAAGGAGAAAGACAGTACTAGCAAACTTGCGGAAATTTACATGAGAGAGATCATAGCACGTCATGGAGTACCACTCTCGATCATCTCTGATAGAGACGGAAGGTTTGTGTCAAGGATATGGCAATCTTTCCAAGAATCTTTCGGCTCACAATTGAATCTGAGCACTGCGTTCCATCCGCAAACTGACGGCCAGAGCGAGCGAACGATACAAACTTTGGAAGACATGCTGAGGGCATGTGTTATGGATTTAGGCGGTAGCTGGGATAAACACTTACCTTTGGTCGAATTTTCATACAACAACAGCTACCACACCAGTATTGGTGTCGCGCCATTTGAGGCCCTATACGGACGCAAGTGCCGATCACCACTATGTTGGTCTGACGCAGGTGATAGGCAGCTTGCTGGTCCCGAGATCGTCCAAGAGACGACAGACAAGATCGCGCAAATTCTTAAACGCATCGAAGCCGCTCGCCACAGACAAAAGGCCTATGCGGACCCAAACCGAAAACATGTGGATTTTCAAGTTGGAGAAATGGTTTTACTGAAGGTATCACCCTGGAAAGGGGTGGCGCGCTTTGGAAAGCGTGGAAAGTTAAATCCACGCTACATTGGTCCCTTTAGAATTCTAGAAAGAATTGGGACGGTAGCATACAAGTTGGACCTACCCGCTGAACTAAATGGTGTTCACGATACATTTCATGTATCCAATTTAAAGAAAAGTCCAACTCAAATTGACGTTGCCATTCCTATCGACGAGATTCATATTGACGACACGCTCCACTTCGTTGAAGAACCTGTTGAGGTCACGGATTGGAAAGTTAACAAGACCCGCCGGAGCAGTGTCAAACTCGTCAAAGTGCGTTGGAATGCCAGACATGGTCCTGAATTTACCTGGGAACGTGAGGACCGGATGAAAGAGAAATACCCCCACCTATTTCCTAAGAACTCTGCATCTACAAGCAGAACTTAAATTTCGGGACGAAATTTATTTAACGGGGGGAGAATGTGACAACCCGCACTAAACCAGGTATCCGTACAACTTAATTAATGATTAATTACTACTTGATTACTGTGCTTGTTTGAACTAGCTGATAAACTGCTACCTGCATATTGATACATGCACTTACTCGCATCATACTTTATTTGCTGTCACTACATTAATTACACACTGAACCCTAGTGACAAACTTGATGCACAAAAAGCACAGTAGCACTAAACGGATACACAGTGAACATGCTGATATAACCAGCACCAGGCAGACACTGCCTCTAGGGCCTGTTAAGAGCCTCATATACTTTGGCTACACTGGTAGTGAGTGTAGGAATATAAGGGTTGTGGTACCGCGTCTCTAGGAATAAGATACACTGATTCGGATGTGCCTAAAACGTACTTTAAGTACCAAACACAGCACTTTAATAATTTAACCAGCTTCTAGCTGACTAGTAAAGTGCCAGAAAATGAGAAAATAACACTAGACACTTTCTAAAGTGTCGGGAAAACAAATTGTGTCACTAAAAATGTAATAACGACACTTTAAAGCTTTTATAACACTTTAAGGGATTTCTATCCAACCGGACACCCGGACTTTACCCGGAACATGAAAATATTACTATTTTCACTATTTATATTTTTCTGAGCCAGTTAGGGTCCCTGATTACCCTAACACCCGCCATAACGCAAAACATTGAAGTAACTGAGTTAAACACTTAATTAACCTAACCTTCATCCTAATTACCAAGTTGAGATCTAACCGGATACCCCCCCCCCCTCTTGACCGATTTTGGTCCCCTAGGGGACATACTTTGTACTTGGGTGATTAAAATAATCACCATGCTTAATATCTTTATGACATTGTATCCATTGGTTAATATACTTAGAGTTTGCCTATAAGATCATGTGTTTGCACTAAGAGATCATTCACTAAACATCACAAGCTCATACTCTCTCCCTCTTGCTCTCTACCTCTCGGCCGAACACCCCACCCCCCTTACCCACCATTTTCGATCTTGATCACTACATTCCAAGCTCATACAAACTTCAAGGGTCTCATATTAGGAGCTTTGGTGCAAGCGGAACACGAAGGACCTCAACCGTTAGCTTTTATCCACGCGATTTTCATCACGATTCTTCCCTAGCCCCGAGCTAGAGGTATATTGTTTAAAACTCATATTTAAGCATGTCTAAAGTGGTTAAAAGAACTTTCGTCGGTTAAATATCGAAAACATAAGTTTTGATGCATTAAAGTCTAGTAAAATCACAAAAATGGTGGATAATAACATATAACTTGTGTAAAAGTCGTAGGACTTGAAATATGTGATTATTGAGACCCGATCTATGATGTGGTAGCTCGGATCTCCGTTTAACCCGACTTTGTAAGATCATGTATCTTCACATAAGCTCGTTTTTGACTAAATACAAGGGTTAAAGGCGAAACTCTACCACACAAGATACATGAACTTGTGTGAAAATATTTTACTTGTGTAAAAGTGATTTAACCGGTAAAATGGTGTTTACAACTAGCGGATCTACGTATCCGCAAGTGGTATTTTCAAAGAACCACACTTTAAAGAAATCATGTTTTTCTAAAAGATGGATCTTACACTAATAAATATGGTTTTATAAACCACAAGTGTGTAAACACTTGTGAAACAAAAAGACCCGACAAAGAAGTAAATTTGTCACTTGTTACTAGAAGTTGTAAAGACGGAGTTCTCTAAACACAAGGTTTTTATGAGATTAAAGTTACTTTAAATAAAGATCTACACATATAAAGGGTGTTTACACTATAGATTCGGAAAAACTACAAGTTCATGCGATTATGCAAATTTACATACTTGTCGACTAGTTTGATGCGTCGGAAATTGTTTGATTGAATAAAAGAAGATTGTTGAATTGATTTGTTAAAAGAAAATGATACGCTTGAAAGCGTGGCCACCTCCAGTTACAGAGGAAACTCTGGCGAAATTTTCTAAAAACCTAACACTTAGACTTTTTTTTCACAACAAGTGTTAGAACTATCTTTGGATATATTTTCAAAACATAAATTTCGCCAGCACTATATTTTACTAAATATTCGGAGGTGGGGTTTTCACAAAGATTAACGTGATAAATATATTTGTCACAACACTGTTTATGATTATTTTGTGAAATACATAAATATTATTTTAGAGTGAAAATAATATTTACAAGCGTTAATGATTCCAAAACTTTGCGAACGCTTCCACAAACATATAAGTTACACCGGTAATTACATTACCACAAGATTGATAAAACGTAACTTACGCACATGTACTGTATCCCCCATCCTTGGGAAGAATAACTACCAAGTGTATACGGAAAATAAACACGAAATAGTTGTCTAACTATTTCCCCAAAAAAAACTTAAACTATAAAGCTAAAGCACGGCCGTCCGTCTAATAGAATTAGCACTTGTAGGTCGTTGCACAGCTTACTGTATTGGAGACACTTGGTAGAGACGCGCATTCACTGTGAGTTCATGTCCCCCTTTTCTCTAACTGTTTTCAGTTTACTTAACCGCGGGGGTGAAATACATGTTACTTTGTTTACAAGTACTTTATACACGGTATGAATAACGTAAGGAGGTTTAGATCATGTGAATGGGTAGTTAGAACACCGAGGGACTCGAGCGGTAGATCTATCTGGGTGTAGCGAGCCCAGCTCCCGGCCCAACAGAACAGGCCTCTCGGAGGACTAACAGAACGGACGTGGAGTGACTTGGTACCCAACGCAAAATCGGCTAGGGTGTGTCTTTCCTACTTGCATTTCACGACATGCTAATGGCCTTGCAAACCATTAGTGATCACAAGTCCTCTTACACTGCTACATACCAGGAAACTTTTATACTTACAAGTGTTTTACTTACTCACTTGCACATGAACTCGCTCAACATTATTGTTGATTTTTCAACTCACATGTATTTCAGGAAATTAAACGGATCTGGCACGGTATGGAACGTTTTCCGCTGCATATTGTCATGAAGTCATCAGGGTTTAGGGGATGTGTCTCTTACCTGGACAAGACACAGTCTCTAAATCACGTTTATGTTATGTTTCAGTTTGTAATGTTGTTGAACAAGGTCATGGTTGTTGGTTAAAAACAATGGTACTGTATTTTGATTTTCAAAACTTAATGGATGACTTGCATGGTTTTTAAATCCATATAGCTTGTTATGATTAAGCTATGGTATTAAGAAGTCACACCAAAATTAACCACGCTTCCGCAAAGCCAGGGTGTGACACACAACCTGGTATTTACATATCTACTTTTAATATGGCATATTCATCCAATCCGTTCACAACGAATTGAATACCTTCCTTTCATCGAGGTCTTTACCTCCTCATCTCGTTTCAATTCAGACATACTTTTTATCTGTTACTTAAAGTATATGTTATGGAGAATGAATAACCAAAGAAAGAATTTACTTTACAGACGATACCGAAGAAGTTTGTTCGAGAACACCAACTAAATAAGTACTGTAGTGTTGTGTTGTGTTGTTATTTGGTTATGTGGAGTTTCTGGTACAACTGCTTGTAAGGAGAGATCCTAGAAAAGTTGATGATAACACCCATCTAATAATGTATTCGAATTGGCAGCGTATCATGGATGAAGCGGGGATGTCTATGGGCAAAGTGCTGACGTTTGAGATGGTCGAAGAAAAAAGTGTGCCAGGAGATAAAGTACACTTTGAAGTTTGTTGATATGGTTTCCAAATATATTTTTAGGGTTTAATGATTTATATTTTTGTTGGTATGTTTGATGGACAAATTTCCTGTTCCAAAACTAATTGTATGTAGGATGAAGTTATGCGGTGTTAGTGGGTGAAAGTTATATATTTTCCAAACTTTGTGGATTTAGCTTTTTATATTTTGCATCTAAACATTACTATATGGGTATCTTGTAGTTGGTATGTGCTGCATCACGTTTTCTGGTCGCTCAAGGGAAAGAGATATAAGATTTAAAATTAACAAAATACTCTACAACCTCTAATTACAAATAATAGTCTGTTGAACATCTGCTCTTACCAAAGGGATATACTTAACATCTGTTTCGCTAACCTCTGCAAACCAAAAGGTCTGTTGAAGACAAAGTTTGTTGAAGCAAAGTCTGTTGGAGCAAACAACTTCTACTGATGAACACAAAGACCGTTGAAGCAAAGGTCTGCCAAAGAGAACCTCTGCTGATGCAGCCAAATGAATGATGAATCTAAGTTCTGCCGTGGATCAACAGATGATGCAATTCAACATAGGATCTTTAACAAAAGATCTTTAACAGATGATGATCAACAAATGATAAGATCTGTTGAAGCAAAGTCTGTTCAACAGATGCTAATGTAACTCAGATCCTAACAGTGCTTAGGCCTTAGCAGATGTTAGGAGTCTGTAATAGTGCTTACCCTCTAAGAGATGTTAATGTATCTCAGACCCTAACAGTTTTCCCACTAACTAATTCACTAAATTTACATTCATTCACTAACAATAATATACAACCCTACTACTTGTACACATGGTTGTAAAAGTCCCGCCTAGGCTCTAAGTACTCCCCGAGTACTCGCAACAAGGTAGGCTGCTGAGGCCCGAGTATTGTTCGCCTAGGCTGATTACTCCCCGAGTAATCTCCGCTTAGGCCGAGTACTTCCCGAGTACTCTCAAATTCGATTGGGGAGCGCCTAGCGACTTTTGCAACCATGCTTGTACAATACATGAATATCAACAATAATGTATAATGTATAATAACAATAATACATAACAAAGAAAGGTCAAATTTAGTTGGTATTCAAATTGTAGACATTACATACCAAATCCACCAGTTTAGATGTTTCAAATTGTAGCCATTACACACCAAACTTTTAACCACAATAGGTTAAAACAACAGCTAACAGTCATAAATAAAAACCACAAGGAGTCTTCAAAATAAGTGGTTTCTACTTTTCTCTCATAAGAAATGTTTTTTCATAAGCATCTAATTGTTAACTTTAGATAGCTTCTTCTGGGTTCTTCTCACATTAGAGGATAGCTCACCAACATTTACAACATCAACATCTTGAACTGTCCGCTTTCCATTCGGACTTGTTCCAGAATCCTTTTCAACTTCAACAGCTGAAGAGTCGGCTGTAACAAAGACAACATCCTTTCAACAGATCACAAAACAACTATTAATCTCATTTAATAAAATAATGAACTCTAAAAACATATTAAACTTACTTTCAAAAATAAATACTCACCTTTGAAGTTCGTTCAGCAAACACCTGGGAACATTCTGAAAGGTTAACATCTTTGACTTAAGCTATTTCTTGAGTAACCTAAAGGATCGTAATATATGATATTATATAAAAAAGCGCAGAATCCAGTTTTTGAACCTCAAAACAAAAATAAATAGATTGAAAAAGTAATTTTATATACTACCTCATCAACATTTTCATCTCCATTACCATCTCCACCAACCAACCCAGCAATTATTACTGAATCATCACATGTTTTTTGCATAGTATAAACACGATAGTCATTTTTAAGATTGAATTCTGAAACATCAATCTTAAAAGTGACCTTCTTATCAACCAATCGAGATATTTCATGCGGGAAAGATTCAGTATCATTTGCCTTCAACTGCCTTTCTCTTATATCACTCGCAGCTAATCCAAGAATCTTCTGAACATCTCTATCAAACATAACAAAAGAAACACTACCAGTCTCATCTTGCACCCGGACTTGCACCTTGAACCTGAAATATGTTTAAATGGCTAAATAAGCTCCCAATTTATGTTGAAATATTAGTCTTAAACTGTTATTTATATAAATAAAATGTTAAGTAATCATCATTGCTTACTTTATGGTGATGGATGTACATTCACTACGACATTTGGGACAAACCAAAGAAGTTACAGGCATTTGAAGAATATCATACGAAACATTTTCAACATTCTGTAAGTATTCACTTTTAGATATGACCTTCTTGAAACACTTACGATAGGCAGGATAAAACCAACCATACTCTTCTTGCACAATCTTTATCGTCACAACCACAACACAAGACATTTCCTGTAAAAACAATGTACCCACTTGTAATCTATAGTTTGACAAACATGTAGGTGATAAACCAAACAAATAACCAAACTATATAAAAAGCAGTGAAACCTTTTCTATCTCACTAATCTCATCAACATGTTTCTTCACACTATCTGTTACAAATTCTTTATGCAATGGAAAAACAGTCTGGGACAATAGTATTGTTTGAGAAGTAGAACCACTACCTTGTCCATGTTTCAGTATAAGACTTTTCGATACCACAAATGATTAGAATTAGTATACAGATAACATGAAACAAAGTATTTGACTTGAACATCTATATACAGTACAAATTATGTTGACAAATTACCTCCTCCATAGCTGATTAACTTCATCGATTTCTTCATTCAGAAACATTCGTGTTGTAAACTTTTCACTTTGAACTGTAAATTGACCTACATGCAAAAGTATATAAATATTTAGTCAACCTGTTATTATATTGCCAGAAATAAAGAGTATAGTTATGATTTGCAGAAAGTAATAAAAATTACCTTTCCATTCCTTACACTTTCCATGCTGTATAACAGCCATCACATGCTCATGAGCTGGGGTTTTAGAGATGAACTCATTAAACTGCAGAGCATAATCATTCCACACAGTACATCGTAAAACCGTACCCCTACATGAAAACAATGTTTGTATAACCATAAACTAAACACTAATTTATGACCATTTTTTACAATCTATAAAATCAAAACCAAATTGAATGAATAACAACATAAAATCAAAGGAAATTTATGACATTTATTAAAGTAGTAAATGAGCCACAAATTAACTACCATATTCACTTGAAGAATAAATTGTTGATCTCATTTATTACCATGATTCCACATTAGATACAAACACTATTGATCTCATTTATTACCATTACCATGATTCCACATTAAATACCAACATTCTTGATCTCATTTATTAACATCATTCCACATTCAATACAAACAATAATTTGTACATGACTGAACATGTAAACGACCACTTACTCCAAGTCTTGAATATTGAAATTCATCTTCTTAGTTTCTTCTGGAGGTCGACCAAAGAATTCAAGATCTCCACACCAAACCACAGATCCAGCAACATCTATATGATCACATTATACAACAGAATAAGTAAAAATTTCTAATTTTATACAGAGAAGACATTATTACAAAAATATACACTACCAACACTCAAAGATTTTAACGCCTCTCCTTGTAGAATATCTTGACAAGCTCTGAAGTTAAAACCATACCCAACACCTTGCTAATCTCTCACAGGTGTAACAGTTGTGCATCGATAAAAGTTGATTTTATAGTCATGTGCTACAACTTTATATAAATCTTTATTTTCACCAACCCCAAATTTCGACAAATAACAACAACATCTTCTTGAAGTTGTCCATCAAAAACAAGCATCAAATGACTTTTAATACCTCCTTGAATCTTAGCACCCTGAAGAACATTTAAACACAATATTTTTTAGCATACAAACCTACAGTCTCTGATAGAACGAAAAAACACAAATACAAATTACATTTTCATCAATGAAGATGAGATCCATTTTATAACCTTGATTCCATTTTTGAATATTCCTCGCTTTCATGTGCCACATATCTTTCCCAGGATTCAAATCGTTAACAAAACTAAGATTGTTACTCTCAACTGATGTTGACATGCTTCTAATTCGGAGTTCGGACTGAATTCAAATTTCAAAATCCAAAATCCAAAATCCAAAATCATAGAAGATGGGAGTGTGATCAAATATGAGGAGGGAAATGGGAAGAAAAGCCTTATATAAGAAGATGATTGTAGGAGTTTGTTAGTGACATGCATTAATTGCAAATTACTTATTCCCATGCATTTTGAATTTGAAATTGCTGGCAATTAACATTTGCTGATATAATGGCATTATATAAACCTTCAACCTCTGCTGGGTGTTAAAGTATAGACGGATATGGGCAGATGCTTTTTAGAAAAGTGTGAACTCACCTTAGATTAGCTCGACATATTAAATTAAGTGTATGAATTCTAGAGCGACTGACCACACCCTATAATAGTTACCATGGTATATTAGACTTGGTTTAGACATTGCACGAAAGTCCTACACATGTCTAGCAACTAGCACACAAACAAGCAATCACATAGCACGTCTATCATATGGTTCCATAACCATGTTCACAACCTTTCTACGATATTACATACGCTTTTCGTACAACTATCAAACAATCATGGATACTAAAAGTAGCAAGTTGCTTCTTATGCGTTCATGCTTTACTACATAGTAAAATCCTTGAAAATTGGCTATTTTGGGTGACCTGTTTAACCTGTTTACAAGTCTTCAAAAATTATGATTTTTTTTATGTGACACACCACTCGGAGGGGTAGGCCTTGTGTTAAAATTTCAAGGTCTAACTATTTACCAATATTTAATAAAAGTTCATTTACTAAGCTGTAATCAGATTCATCACTTCTGACTGCAGCTTACGAAAAAATTCATTTAAAATTCTTCTTTTCTCCGATTGACGAAATTCCAGTTGGAGATTCATGCTGACACATAAGGCCATCTGCTGCATAAATCTCACAACCCAGTTCACAATATTCGTTCAGATATGATAGAAAACATAAGTTGCATTTTCTGCAGAATTCTACAGCTTTGCGCACTGAAACGGAATAGATCTTCTAAAATAGTAAATGCCGTCCAAAAATTATGATTCCAGCGCCATTGGAACCATATTTTGACATAAGAGGTGTTAGACTTCAGAAAATACACTTTTCTTTTTATTAAGGTCCGGTTACAGCCAACGAAAGTGGGTAGCAGAATTCCGGGCAGAATCCGTTTCAGCCTCAACCAGTTCCAAACAAGTTTCAATCATTCTTTTTAGTGAAATATGTGATCATACAATGTATTTCAATCGTCATTTCAGTTACAATTACCAAAAATCATGGAATCAGTTACATGAATCCATTTACTCGATCAATCAATTACTTGCAAACTATCCAAAGATTGTATAAACCCTAGTTCTAAACCGTTTCATCTTATCAACCTAATCATTAACAACAATTAATTAACATTCAAACCGGATCAAGTAGCATGATTATCTTGAAGACCCTTCATCATCATACAACCCTTGTCATTAACTAGTCACTAATTGAAATCACACAACACATAACTATCGATCATAGCATCAAGTCGTTTCATCTCAAATAATCACGAACACATTCCATCATTCGGTTATATCACATATTCATCCAAATCAATCCTAGCAGTTTGTTCATCACAAAATATTCACTAAACTCTTGCAGCCTAGACATCGAATATTACCAATATCAATCAAGCACATGATCATACACAAGTATCATATAAAATATTCACTAAACTCTTGCAGTCACACTGACCGAGAGATGAGGAATGGTGCGATGTGCAAGAATGTAAGAGGAGGAAACTGCTTCGAATGGAGAGGATGAGGAAACTATCGTCGAGTGAGAGAGAGAGAGAGAGAGGAAGAGATGAGGGATCGATGAGGGGGGTGGGCTGCCGTCAGTTCGAGTGAGGGAGAAGAGAGGAGTAGAATGTTAGGATTTTGTTTCTGTGGTTGTGCGCTCAACAGGAATTCGCGCACATACACATGCATGCGTACAATCTCAACAACAATTGGGCTTGGATTAGTATTACTTGGGCCGAAACCACAAGAAGCATGGGGTGGCTGCTAGGGCTCGGTTTGAGTGGGCCGAAGAAGCAAGGCAATGGGGTTTCGGATTGATTAACTGGTAAAGTTGTGGGTTACCGAGTTATAAATATATATTTCGCTACCAAGTTACTTGTTACGTGTAGACTAAGCACATCAGATACACTACATGCATTTTGCTTCAAACAGTTTGAGCCGGTTCAAAAGGATAAACATTTGGTTTCTAATTTATTGCTAGTAATATAAAATTATAATTTAGTTAAGTATAAATGACTCGTAAAGAAAAAGTATAAGTTCTAACCCTCGAAAGCACGAGTTGTCACATCATCCCCAAGTTGAAAGAAATTTCGTCATAAAATTTAAGCACGCAGTCACTAAGGAAGCTAGTTGTGTTGAGCGTTTTCGTGGGGTGTCACATTATCCACCCGTTGGTTTGGAATTTCGTCCCGTTTTGACTTTGAATGTTTTTTATTTATGATGTTCATGAGGAATTTGATGCATGCATGATCAAAAGTTGATTTTATAAAGGTTTAAATGATTAAAGGTGAATATGAAAAGTGAAATTTTGGAATCGGCCATGTATATATATATATATGTATATATGCATGCATGTGAAAATTTGATGTTAGTTCATAAATATGTAGAAACAAGATTCTTGCAATTATGATAAATGATTGGATGATGATCATATGAAGATTAAAATGTTTTTGAATGTTTGAACATGAGTTAAATGCATGTTGGATATAAAATAGTTCATGCATGTTGATGATGATGTAAATTGAATGCAATAGATGCTTGTACTTAAGCATGCATGTGGATGTATGATCATGAAATGATGAATAATGTATGGTATGATGAAGATGGTTTTTAATCAGGCCCTAAACACTAAAAATAATAATATTGAAGTTTTAAAATAGTACAAAACTTTGTTATAAAGTTTACTAGCTTTGCATGTTGTACTTAATGCTTAAAGTGTTGTAAAATACGTGAAATCGCATGATTTATGTTACTTACATGAAAACTGCACTAATCTGAGTATAACCATCATTTTAATCAGTAAATAACATGTATTATGTTAAAATATCAAGTTGTTACGAGTTGGGATGGCTATGGTAACGTTTAACGCAAAACTATGCGGTAAAACGGTAAAAAATCGGCTTTTCGAATGATTTTTAAAAAACTGTTTTAGATCAGTAAGTAAACTGATATTTTTAATATAAATATAAGTATTTTAACTTATATTAAGTTTACTTGGTGTTTGGTTAGTCGTACGTGACTTCCGACGCCCGAAAACGTTACCGAATCACTAAAATATGCGTTTTACAATGTACACTTGCATGGGTTATTTACGGGTGAACCTTATGTGTTAAAATGTGTTATGTGATTTAGATGTGTGTATATGATAATATGTTAAGTGTTGACATGATAGCGGGAATTTAGACTATGCATGTACACTTGTGCGCTTAAAGCGGTAGAATCGGTAAAAATCGTGTTAAATGTGTAACTTGTTTGTCGAGCGTGAAAATTAATACATATGTTAACTTGATAAGTTATTTCATGTATACGTGCTTTGAAAATTATAAAATGAATAAGTTAATGAGATTTCACGTGTTATGATATTTAGTATATGTGTACGTTTATGTATATATATTACGACGCGCAAATCGTAAATATATTACGTATAAACGGGAGTGTTAACGGATTTACATGATAAGGGTCACCAATAAAGTCGTTCAAGTTGCAAAATCTTAATATATATATATATATATATATATATATATTAATGTGCCAACATAATAAAAAACAATGACTTTTTGAGAAAATCTCAAAGTATGTGAAAATTCTAAGATACCGAGAAACTTAGGAATTTTGTGATATATATTGATTGATAAATCGTTCATACGTATATTAGGACGTGTAGAAATCAATTTGTGGGATTGCGCTATTTATAATATGCATCCAAAGGTGAGTGTCACTAAACCCCCTCTTTTTACTGTTTTGTATATGTTTTGGGGAAGAACACGCCTAAAAAGGTTTAAAAATGTTTTTAAATAAAACATACCTTTGATATATAAAATGTATATTTTCATGGAAATATATGGATCTGTTAAATATATATACGTTTAGGTAGAAACGGTTTTTGGTGAATAAATATGTTTCGGGGAGAAACGGGGATTATTATGGTGTTTCAGAGAAAACGACCATGTATATTTAAAATTGCTTAAATCTATAGTTGGGATGAATTTGCTTGATCTAAAGAGAGTAAGTATCGGTTATAGGCTTATATTTCGGTGGGGACTTCGGGGAATTTGTACAACATGATATATTAAATTTATCATTATTAGTAGGATGTATATATTGTTCATGAGGTAGGCATTATAGATGGCCTCGATATGGGCCATGCGCAAGTAATGTCGTTTAATCATTTAAGTATTGTACGTGAGGAATTATTGGTAGATCTATCGGGTTGACAACCCCATCATGACCGGTCGCCCCGTGTCAAGTCAAACGACGAATTGATATTCTATTATAGTCTAGCTTTGATTATACCTTCATTGTTGATATATAGTTCGTAATGTCTTGCTAACTTACGAGTCCGAACATTTGATTCTATCAATTTTATATGTAAACTTGGGAAGATGTTGTTGGTGCATCCGTCTGTCGACTTCGTCTTGTATCGAGTCTTGTATTGTATTAGATAGATCAGGGCACGGGAAACGAGGATATGTGTGTTTATGGGTATTTCGCATGAAATGACACAGGGGTCATTTCATACGAAATTAAGCCGAGTATTTCGCACAAAATCAACATTTGATTTCGTTTGTGTAATTTCGTGCGAAATCAGATTTCGCTTGGCCAGTTCATGCGAAATTAGCTCACCTATAAATACCTGATGTGTCTTGTCATTTGTAATTTTCCGGTTTCAGTACCGAACTGCTGCCGAAGTGTCTACTTGCTGTAAATCTTTGTCAAATCAATCAAAACACAGTTTAAAGTGAATATCTAGCTGAATTGGACTTGATACGTTTGTTTCCGCCACTCCTATTGAGCAAAAACTCTTCTGATCGACCCATTCGGGTAAGAAAACGATCCTACAAGTGGTATCAGAGCTCAGGAGGAAGAGTTCATACCAATTCAGCTGAAAAATCTGATTTCTACACCTTCTTTTTCACAGTTAACAAGTTTTCACAGATAAAATGATTTGAATTTCTCACATTATATGCGCAATAGTGTTTTAACAAACCCTTGAAAGTTTCAGACTTAAAATCGGACAAAAACCTGATCAATTTTGACAAAAACAGCTCGAGATGATGACATCAGCAGTATTTCGCATGAAATAGCATCTTGATTTCGCACGAAATCACATTTTGTGATTGTTTTCGCTTGAAAGTGTTGTTTATTTTGCACGAAATTAGTATTTCGTGTGAAAAGTTGGTTGATTTCGCACGAAATTAGTATTTCGTGTGGATATTTCATACGAAATCAGTGTATTTCGCACCAAGTTGTTATTCCGTTTGAGTATTTCGCATGAAATCAGTTATTTCGTGTGAAATTCACTATTTCGTGTGAACTGATTTCGCTTGAAGTTGTCTTGCAGGTTGATTTTGTGTGTAAGGGTTATTTCGTACCAAAGCTCATTCCGTGTGAAAGTTGATTTCGTTTGAACTGTCTGATTTTGCGAATTTTAAAACCGTATCATGGAAGAAGAGTTTTACAACGCTTTTGCTACTCCGATTAGCATTGCCCAACACACAATGTTAGAAAATGAAACGGGTACTATGCAAAAACCGCCAAAGCTCATGAACATTGAGGAGTATAAAGGATGGGAATAACGATTTGAGAATTGGGTACAAGCAAATTACTTGGATGCTTGGGAATGTGTTGAAATGAAATATGTTAGACTGATGACTGATGCTGAGGAGATTATTGCAATTAAAGATCTAAGTGCAGAAGAGAAAAAGAAATACAAAGATGAAAAGATGATGACGAGTTTATTGCATCAAGCTGTTAAGGAAGATATCCTGGTTTTATTGCAACATAATGGAACAGCTTATTCAATTTGGAAAGCTTTAAAATCAAAGTTTGTTGGAAGTAAAGAAATGATCAAGAACAAAAAATCACTTTTGAAAAAGGAATTTGATCTATTTCGTGGTTTAAGAACTGAGAGAACTAAACAAATCATCGAAAGATATTGCAATCTGTTAGTCAACATGAAGATGGTGAGCATTACAAAAGATAATGAAGAATTGATTGAGAAGTTAGCTGATGCATTGCCACATGAAACTTGGGGCACATATCTTATGATGTTGAGAAATAAGAAAGATTTTAGCAATTTGACACTGAGTAAGTTCATTGAAAAACTTGAAGCTCAGGAAATGGAACAAAGAAAGATTTCAAGAATGAAAGATTTTGATGGAGAACAAGATATCAGTCTTTATTACAAAGGAGATATTAGTGATAAGACCAATATGTCACCAAAGGTTGAAACTGCATTCAATGCTAAGAGTTCATCTGGAGGATCTTCTAAAGGATCAAACAGCAAAACGGAATTTTCTTCATATCCATCATTTGATCCAAATTTTTCAACAACCAAGAGTGGCAAGATGTTACAATGCAACATTGTATTAAACCTTGAAAATGATCAGAATTTCTAGGAAGAGGTTGTAAAAAGTCACATGTCTTTGTTGGGGACTGTGTTAGAGTTATATGGGAGTTTAGTGGCAGGAAGGATCGGGAATCCAATGTTGACAAAAGAGGATTACGATCAGATTGATGCTGAGGAGATGGAGTTGATGGATATAAAGTGGTGTTTGGCAAGTGTGTTGAGGAGAGCCGAAAAGTTTAAACAAATTACGGGAAGAGATGATTTCAGTGATGCAAATGTTTCTACTTTAGGTTTTGATAAATCTAAAGTTACTTGTTTTCGTTGCAGGGAAAAAGGACACTTCAAGAGGGAGTGCACAAATCGCGAAGCAAGTGGAGCTCAAAATCCGTTCAACAACAATGATTATTATCGGAAAGCAATTTATCATCAAGTTGCAGGAAGGAGATTGAAGAATCATCAAAGAGAGCCTGTATGGTGAATCAAGAAGATAAAAAATCATCAAAAGGTTTCAGTTGGGACAAATATGTTTCAGCTGGTAGTAAAGCATGTCTAATAAACCAAGATGATGAAAAATTACCAGAAGGGTTTAGCTAGGAAAATTTCAGTTGGGATGATCATGATCCTAATAAAACTTCAAATCACAAAGCTTTTGTTGCTCGAGTTGCTGAAGACAGTGATAATGATGATGATTATTATGCACGGAGAATGGAAGAGCACTTAAGAATGATGGAAGAGAGTGATAGTGATGATGGAAAAGTTAAAAAGAAAAAGAAGAAAGCTAAGAAACAAGTCAGCAGTGATGATGAAGAAGTTCCTGTGATCAAAAGAAAAGCGAAAGAAGTTCCAGTTTTTAAAGTTGATGCAGAAGCTGATGCACAAAAGATTCCTATGAAATGTGAAAATTGTGAAGCAGTGAAGAAGCAAAACAGTACTTTGATTCATAACATGAACATATTGAAAGAATCCTATGATGTTCTGAATAAATCAATGAATCAGTACAACCAATCAAGCAGTGAACAAGCAACAACCATGAAAACACTTCAAGGAGCTTTCATGACAAAGCAAAAAGTCATCAACAATTACATTGAGAAGTGTGCTGTGCTGGAACAAAAACTTGAAACACAAAGAATTGAAACAGAAAGAGTTAATAGGTTGTTAAAAAGTTACTCATGTACTTCTTATGTTATTGACAAGATTTATCCAACCGTTGAAGGCATGAAGGCGTTTGATGAAGAGGAAGTATCTGAAGAGAAGAATTCTGAAAAGAGAAAGGATACTGAAGTGAAGACATCTGGTAAGAAACAAAGTGCCAGTTACAACAAGTGTCCACCTCCGCTTGAAAATGGATATTCTCCACGAAATCCAAATTCAGAAAGAGTAAAAAAGGCAACCAATTTACAGTGGGAGTCCGAGTCTTCAGAAAATTTGCCAGACAACATTGATGTTACTTTCACATCGTCTGACACTGATCATGAGTCCGAATTAATAAAGAAAGTGGTCGATCAGGTGTTGGATAACGATGAAACCGAGGAGTCAAAGTCGGAGTCAAACTCAGAGTCAAAGTCTGACAAGTCAAAGTCAACAGTTAAAAAGGAGAAACGGGTTTACAATAAAGAATTTCTGTTATCAAAGTCTAATTTGAATGACGAAACATTCAAAGTTGCTTATACTTTGAATGATTCTGACAAATTATATTCCGATGAAGAATTTCCAATAAGAGGTGTTAAAACTGAAATGATAAAAAAGGTTTTCAAATTAACAGAAATTAATATTTCTGAAATAAAAGATGTAAATCTTTCTGAAAAACCTAAAAAGTACACCTCAAGAGATCAACAACGGTTAAACAAGAAAAAGGGTTACGGTTCTGGTTCAGGTTTTCAAAAGAAACCAAACCATAATGGTAACTTCAAAAGAAAAGGTCTTGGTTTTATTCCACCGAAAAATCATAAAAATGAGAAAACTTATAAACCAAAAACTGGTTTTGTTTCAGGAATATCAACTGAAGAAGAAAAGGAGCAATTGTTTAGAAAGCAGACAAACAAAGCATTCCTTGCTAAAAAACAAGAAGAAATGAAGAAGGATGTTGCTCAGAAAAAGGAAACGAGAACCTGTTTTCAATGCAAAACAATTGGTCATATTGGCAGGAATTGTCCAAAGGCAATTTAAACAAAACAGGGAGTGTTTCTTAAACAGAAAGAAAAGATGGTTGAGAATGAATCACCAACTAAACAATTAAAAGTTTTCAAAAATTCGACGTTTGAGGTTGGTGAATGTTCAAAGAGTTTTTACAGAAGAAAAGTGAATCTTGACAATCACAAGTGGGTTGTTAAGAAATCTGTTGATAGTTCTAGCAATGATTCTGATTCATCAAAATCAGAGGAACTATCTTCAGGCGATGAATCTGATTCCATAAAGTCAGAGGAGCCACGTGTTGAATTAAAATTGGAAACATCAGTACCGCCAATGGATGATGTCAATTTCCCACCATTGAGGGCTGAGAATTTTAAACAAAAAGTTGGTAAAATTGAGATTTCAAATCAATTTTTTCTCAGAAAAGAAAGAATTTGATATTGAAAAAGCCTTTAACCCCACAGTTCAAAGTATTTTTGGAAAAATGGTTGACGGGAAGGTCAAAGGGGCAAAGGAATTTTATGAGAAGAAAACGAAGAAACCAGGTAAAGATGGGTCATCCCAGGTTTGTGACTGGGATGGAACCTATTATGATTAAAAACCAGGACTTGCCGGAGTTCCCAGGTTGGTAAGAGTGGAACATGAATCGGCATATTTCTTGAGAAATTCACTTCGATGATATTTCGACTTACAAGTGGTAAATCAGGGACATTAAGTTGTACTTGATTTTCTACAAGTGGTATTTGTTGATTGATTTTAAAACTGTTATATTTTAAAAAAAATTGAAGATGAGAAAACAAAGTGATGAATTGATCCCCATTCCTACAAGTGGTAAAATCAGCAAAACTTATTTTCCAGAAAAACCATTTGATTAAAACAAACTTAAGTGTTTTGAAATCATAATGGGAAAATAGTTTGTTGTCAGGGGGAGTTCTGATTGTTTATGCCAAGTGGATGGCGATTTGAAGCAATTCACAACAGTTGTCACTTTACTTGTACAGTTTGTTTTCAAATTTCTTGTAAATGATTTTGAATTTTAGGGTGAGTAAGAATTTCAGAAAATCCAAAAACATTTGAAATTTTGAAAAAGCCTAAAACATGATAAAATAAAAAATGAGTTTTGTTCTAAAAAAGAGGAAATGATAGTACATCAGTGGACTATCACAGCATGCTAAAGATTTGGAAAGGTCAAAATGTGATAAATGGTCTCACTGATGATGTGTCAGTAGGTTTTCGCACATTTAGTAGATTGTAACGAGATATAAACTTAAATTTCAAACTTACTTATCTCGTGGGGAACATCTCTCGGATATATGGGTAACCCCCGAAATCTTGTTTGAAAGGTCCCTCTTTCTGAGATACTAGGTCTTTATACTCAGTGATATCTGGGGTATTATCCCGGGATTTCTGATTTTGCGGAAGCAATGGCCTAGTCCCCCGTATAATATTTTCTGCTTGCTTGAAATATAGCACCACCCTCAGCATAAAAAATGGTGAAACATTGCAAAATGCTAATCATGTGCTGTTGAAGAAAATATTCTCTAAAGGGAACACACCTAAAGTCGAAGACATCATCTCTTTGATTTTGCGGAAGCAATAGCCTGAGATCTCATGGCCCTCGCATTTAACCCTTTACAGATATCATCTAGGTATACTCACCTATAAGACTGAATATTGGGATCTGGATATGGGAGTATATTCTGAGGTGGGACATGCGAATAAGTTTAAGTGCATAAAACATTAATCTCGTATCTCGAAACAGTTGAAATTTGTGTGAAAATTTAAAGTGGATCAGTATACTGACAATCTACGTGAAACGTTTAGAACTTAAAATGTTTAAAGCTTAACGGTGTTGGTGATTTGTCTCATAATCTGATATGATCCTCTTACACAAACTCACAAAAATATTGTCTGTAAATATTTCTTTATTGCATTTCGTTAAAATCAAAATTCCAAAAAGATTTTCAGTGTGTTTTAGCATAAATTTTTTGAAAAATCCAAAAAGATTTTCGACAACTGATGTTGAAAAGCTAATTTTCAAAGTTCCAAGTGCTAAACATGATGAACAGGTTTGGGAGAGTGTTTTTGATTCGAAAAATGTAGTTTCTACAAGTGATCATCAGAGATTTCAAAAGATAAATCATTTTGAAAGAATGCTACCAGTAATTTCTAAATTTGTCAAGTTTATAAATTTGTGAAATTTATTTTTGGGTAGAGATGTGTGCAGGATAGCCAGGTTTGTGATCCTGAAGAAAATGTGAACCAGGTCACGATCTTGAACCTGTGGAAGCCAGATTGCGATCCCAGCTTATCGAAAGGGGGAGTCTGAAGCTGCTAATGCTGATGATCTTAAGGAATCAAGAGACTTGATCGAGAGGAGTATAGAGCCAGGTTGCGATTCTGGAAGAAAGAGAAAGAAATTGATTGAGGATACTTTACGTTGTTAGATGCTTTGGAAGAGTTCGAGAAGAAATATAAAGACTGAAGATTGAAGACTCGACACCGAAGACTTCGTCAACATCCGAGGGGGAGTCTGTTGGTGCATCCGTCTGTCGACTTCGTCTTGTATCGAGTCTTGTATTGTATTAGATAGATCAGGGCACGGGAAACGAGGATATGCGTGTTTATGGGTATTTTGCATGAAATGACACACGGGTCATTTCATACGAAATTAAGCTGAGTATTTCGCACGAAATCAAATGTTGATTTCTTTTGTGTCACACCCCTTTCTAAGGTGGAAGCACGAGGAGTGATCATGAAAGGTTTTCATTGCATACGATTGGTAAACATTCTACATGCTCGTAAAAATAACTTCAAATGCCAAACATTACATTACTAAAAACGTAGATTAAGTGTTTACATCACGAGACTGCAAATTGTCTGAAAGTTTACAACGTTATTTAAGGATAAGCATAAACGAAATCCAGGAGCATGAGTAAGACCGCGCGCACATCCACTTTTAGTTACCTGAAATACATGTGAGTTTTGGAAAAACGTCAACATAATGTTGGTGTGAATTCATGCAATTTGTATTTCATGCTAGTATACTTTGTATGAAAACGTGATATGTGTCTTGTAAAAATAAAGTATTCTTGTGTAAGTAAAGTATTCTTGTGTAAATAAAGTTTTCTTGTGGTATAAACCAAATAAAGTATTCTTGTGTACGAACCTCGTACAAATAAGGTATTCTTGTGGTATGAACTATAAAGTATTCTTGTATGTATCAGGGTTGTTAATGGGTTACAAGGCCATTAACATGTGACACGACATAGGAAGTCACCAAACCATAGGAATTTTTCTAGTTGTCGATTCACGACGGAGACACAAAAGCACTACTCGGTACTAGTTTTCACCAAGTGTGTGGCTGCCCGGTCACCCGTTAGATCTAACCTTTTGTTCTGCGGTCTAAGTATGTACACGACTAATGGTGCTTATCGTACCCTATTAATATACAAGGCCATTAACAAGTCACTATCTTTTGTATATGTGTTCTTGTGTTAAAAATAATTTATATTTTTAACTATTTGTCTTACTTATATAAATATAAGTATCTTGTATTTTTCACCCGAATTATGTATTTTGTTCAATACTTCATTTAATGTTCATAACTTGTCTAAGTTATTTATTCTATCAAGTAATATATTTTCAGAAATATATTCTCCTGTATTTGTCTAAGTGTGTTGTATGTGTATTTTTGTATCTTCACTTCTTACGAGTATTTAGTGTATCTTCAAGCCCTAATACACTATTACATGCAATACATCCTACATACACTTAGCACAAAATTTAGTGATCAAATATATATATTTTTCTCACAAATATACATACTTAATATCCATTTTTATTCTTGAAGAAATCCTCATTTCTGAACACAAAAGTTAGGGAAACCTTTGTAAATGTTTTTAGATACATTTTTAGGGAATAAGTTTCTCAAAAACTTATATTTTTCTAAGTGTAAAAATTTATAAAATTTTGGCAGAGTTTCCCCTAAAATGGAGGTTTCCCATGTTTTCAAAACATGTGTTTATTTTCTTTTAGAACATCATCAACAATCAACAACTCGTTCCTCATCTAACAAGTGTTAAAATCAAGTAAGTTACATGACAACATGAACTTGTTCTTTCTCAAAACTTGTAGTAACTTGGCAATGTCTATAGTAGACTTAGTTACTCTTTAAAGTGTGTTTATTTCATCAAAAATTCCATTCTTGAAAAGATTTGGTGTTTACAACTTGTAAACATAATTTACAAAAATGTTGATTTCATTAACTCTCTTGTTTCACAAGTGTTCATACACTTGTTTTTCCACCAAAAATAATATTGGTTTATGTAAGAATCATGATCTTCTAAAAATCATATTTTACACTTGTTTTTCTTGGAAAAATCATTCATAAATCTTGGATTTATAAGTTTACTAGCTCCTTTTGTATATTTTTTTTTTTTTCAAGAAAATCATTTTGTTCATCAAGTTCATGTTTATACATGAGGATGATCTCCTTGTGTTAACACATAATCATCCTCTATCTTGCTAGATCAAGTGTTTAATCACAATCTAGCAAGCTTCATGTAATTCTCAACATCAATATTTCTAGTAATCAACTACCAGATATCATTCATACACCAACAATATCATTTCAACACTATTTCATCATGTTACAAGCTTTATGTTTCAAGATTCATGTGTATGTTCATTAGTATTCTTGAGTTAATCATCATGTTATATCTTTTAACCACTAAAATGGAAGTAAACAAGAGTGTTCAAGATGCTTACTACTAGCTTCAAGCTAGGGAAGAAACAAGTGATGAAGATGGGGTGGATAAGAGCAAACGAAGGTGGTCTTTGATGATCCGCAAGCTCCAAGCTCCTTTAACCACCTTCTAACACCCTTAGATGGTCTTGGATTGCCTAAACTTGAAATGGAAGTGATGGTGGTGGTGGGTGTGGCTCTCGGCCGAAATGAGAGGGAGAGAGGAGAAGTTTGGTTGGTGTTGTGAAGATGAATGAGAGATGATATTCTTATATATAGGCCATATCTTCATAAGATCTTCACAAGTACAATTCATATCTTCACAATCTTATGAAATGTTGTAATATCTAAATGAAATCTAAGCAAGATCATTTGCAATCTCATGATATCAAGTAAGATCTTTGGTGGGACCACCATGACCATCCAACATATGGGGGGGGGGGTAAAGTGCAACTTTCCAATCTCTAATTTCATTAATAAATTAAGTTCCAAGTATAAAGTTTAGGGATTTAGTGTGTTGTTACGTTATAAGGGGTGTTATGGTGTTCGGGGACCATAACTAGTTCAGAAACATTAAAACAATGTTTCTAGTAATATTTTGATGTTCCGGGCAAGGTTCGGTTATTCGGTTAACTACCGGTTCGTTAAAGTGCTAAATTGCATCGTTTAGTGTCCTTTATGTATCCTTCTGTAACACTTTCAGTTCCCGACACTTAGGGAAGTATCCTGGACGTTAAATGCTGATTCATAGTTGAATTTAATAAAATTCTGCACTTAAAGTGCGTTTCGGGTGCTTTTTAGTGCGTATTTTAGCTTCCGGAATGCCTATATGTTAACCCTTGTATGTACTCTTGGGTTTTAATGTATTCTTGTCGTTGGACCTACACCTAGACTCCAATTCTATTGTCTGACTGCTTTCTGCAGTTTTGTTGACACAATGTGTCTTACCGGTGAGTTTACTAGTATTTCTGACGCAACGCTGTTCATTAATGCATAAAGTAATTCTTGTAGTATAAAACGTGCATGAATTCACTTGTTTAGTATGTATTCAGACAATGTTGACATTTAAGCACATAATTGCAGTCATTAAATAATAATTAAAGTGTACAGGAATTACCGGTTTGGTGCCAGTTGTCATAGTCTCCCCCCGTTAAAAGAATTTCGTCCCGAAAATTCAGGCTGAGTTGACTCTTGCAGGAGTCTTCTTGAACATGTGGGGGTACTTTTCTTTGAACTGGTCTTCACGTTCCCACATGTACTCGGGTCCGTGCTTAGAGTTCCAACGTACTTTGACAAGTTTGACAGTGCTCCTCCTGGTCTTGTTGACTTTCCAGTCAGTAACCTCAACGGGTTGTTCTGTAAATCGGAGGGTGTCATCAATATGTACTTCATCCGCAGGGATGATCACGTTTTCTTGTGTTGGACTCTTCTTGAGGTTGGATACATGGAACGTATCATGTACTCCATTAAGTTCTTCCGGTAATTCCAACTTGTATGCCACGGTACCAATTCTTTCCAAAATCCTGAATGGTCCGATGTATCGTGGATTCAGCTTCCCACGCTTTCCAAATCTTACTACGCCCTTCCAAGGTGAGACATTCAGCAAAACTTTGTCTCCCACCTCGAATTCTAATGGTTTTCATCTTCGATCAGCGTAGCTCTTTTGTCGATCTCGAGCCGCCTTAATGCGCTCTCAGATATGCATAATCTTGTCGGTTGTCTATTGTACAAGTTCAGGACCAACCATACGTTTATCTCCAGCGTCTGCCCAACATAAGGGCGATCGGCACTTGCGGCCATACAAAGCTTCGAACGGTGCGGCTTTTATGCTTGTATGATAACTGTTATTGTAGGAAAACTCAACTAGAGGTAGATGAGTATCCCAGCTACCACCTAGGTCCATGACACATGCGCAAAGCATATCTTCTAATGTTTGTATGGTTCGTTCGCTCTAGCCGTCTGTTTGCGGGTGGAAGGCCGTGCTTAGATCTAGCTGAGATCCAAAGGCTTCTTGAAAGGATTGCCAGATTCTTGAGACAAAGCGTCCATCTCTGTCTGAAATGATTGAGATAGGCACTCCATGACGTGCCACAATTTCTTTTAAGTATATCTCAGCAAGCTTTCCAGTGCTGTCTTTTTCTCGGATCGGTAGGAAATGGCAGATTTCGTCAATCGATCAACTATCACCCATATCATATCATGCCCTCTCGGGGTTCTGGGTAACTTCGTTATGAAGTCCATCGAGATTTGCTCCCACTTCCACATGGGTATCTCTGGTTGTTGTAGTAGGCCGGACGGTTTCTGATATTCAGCCTTAACCTTAGCACAGGTTAGGCACTTTCCAACATAAACATCAACA
>JARYGA010046720.1:0-46400 GCA_030545235.1 Helianthus tuberosus
AAAAGGATGACTAAGGACCCTGGATCCTTCTTACATGAAGTATCTCTTTAGATGGACAACATTCCAAGCTCTTGGTAATAGATCACCTTCCATTGTTAATAAGCGGTATGCCCCCTTTCCTGCCTCAACTTCAATAAGATAGGGGCCTTCCCACTTTGGTGCTAGCTTGCCATCAGCAGGATTTGTGGTATTTTGGAATGCTTTCCTCAACACCATGTCACCAACTTGAAACTTTCTGATCCTGACATTCTTGTTATAAGCTCCAGCCATCCTTTGTTGATAACTAGCCAATCTTATCCTTGCTAAATCCCTGAGTTCTTCTATGGTATCCAAGTCTTGAACCAAGTTTTCAGCATTTCCTTCAGAATCACGGATGCCTGTTCTTGCTGTAGGGACTACCATCTCTATAAGGATCACTGATTCAGCTCCAAACACTAAAGAAAATGGAGTCTGACCAGTAGCATTCTTGGGAGTTATTCTATCAGCCCATAGTACATATGGTAGCTCTTCTGCCCATTTCCCCTTTTTGGATCCAAGCTTCTTCTTCAAGTTGTTGATGATGTTCTTGTTGGATGATTCTGCTTGGCCATTAGCTTATGGGTGGACTTGTGTTGATGTTATCATCTTAATCCCCCAACTGTCACAAAAGTTAGTAGTTCTACTCCCAATAAATTGGGATCCATTATCACAAACAATTTCAGAAGGAATACCAAATCTGGTAATAATGTTTCTTTTAATAAAGGATATCACTTCTTTTTCTCTGACTTGAGCAAACGCTTCAGCTTCTATCCATTTGGAAAAGTAATCAGTCATGGCAAGCATAAACACTTTTCCTCCTGGTGCTTTTGGAAGTTTGCCAACTATATCTATTCCCCATCTCATGAATGGCCAGGAAGAGGATATAGGATGCAGGAGCTCCGCTGGTAGATGAGGGATATTCCTATGTCTTTGACAAGCATCACATTTCTTGGCATAATCCACAACATCCTTCTTCATAGTAAGCCAATAATATCCTGTCCTAAGGATCCTTGAGAACAGTGCTCTGCCCCCAGTGTGGTTTCCCCAATCTCCTTCATGAAAATCCTTCAGGACTTCTTGGATTTCTGGATCCTCGATGCACCTTAGATATGGACCTGCAAGAGATCGTTTATATAACATGTTATTTAATATTGTAAATTGAGATACCTTGACTTTAAAAGTTCTAGGATTTTCTCCTGTAGGAATCTCTCCATGTTGTATATATCTCATGATTGGAAGGATCCAGGATCCTGAATGTGATTGTGCACCATCACTAGGTATGATTGCAGAATCCTCTACTACTTCCATAGCTGTATGATCCTCAATAGCAGGAGCCAAGATGTGGATGATGGGAATTTTAATATCCGCTGGGATCTTCAATGATGATCCAAGGTTGGCTAATGCATCAGCTTCTGCATTTTCTTCCCTGGATACCTGTGTCAAACTAAAAGAAGCAAAAGAATCTACCAATTTCTTGACTATCTCTTGATATTTGATTAGTCTTTCACCTTTAACAACATAAGAACCGTTAAAGTGGTCAGTGATTAATAATGAATCTACACGTACCTCAAGATACCTGATCCTCATATGCTTGGCAATTTGCAAACCAGCTATTAAGGCTTCATACTCAGCCTCATTATTAGTAGTTTGAAACTTAGAAGCAATTGAGTGGGGTATTATGTCCCCCTATGGCGATTTTAGTAGTATGCCTAGTCCAGTTCCTTTGACATTAGAGGCTCCATCTGTGAAGAGTATCCAAGGATCCTTAGTCTCTTCAAGCTGTTGAACTTCTAATTCAGCTTCCCTTTGTAGATCACTACTGAAATCAGCCACAAAGTCAGCCAAGGCCTGAGATTTAATGGCAGTTCTTGGTTCATATATGATATCATAAGCACTAAGCTTGACTGCCCATTTTGCCATTCTTCCTAACATTTCAGGTTTCCTGAGAACATTCTTGATTGGAAAGTTAGTTTTAACAATAATAGCATGAGTTTCAAAATAATGGTGTAGTTTAGTAGATGTCATGATTAAAGCAAGGATAAGTTTTTCTAAATGAGAATACCTGGATTCAGCATCAAGCAAACTTTTACTTACATAATATACATGATGTTGTGTACCTTCATGATCCTTAACAAGGACTGTACTTACTGCCTTAGAAGAGACTGCCAAATATAAGGATAACATATCCCCTTTTTCTGGTTTCATTAATGCTGGGGCTGAGGATAGGTAATCCTTAAGGGCCTTGAGAGCATTCTCATGTTTTTCAGTCCACTCAAATTTCTTGTTCTTTCTCAGAATGTCATAGAATTCCTTGCATTTCTCTGATGACTTTGAGATGAACCTGTTCAAGGCTGTGATCCTTGCTGTCAATCTTTGCACATCCTTGGCATTGGCAGGAGACTTAATATTCACAATTGCCTTGATTTGCTCTGGACTTGCCTCTATGCCTCTTTTTGTCGCCATGTAGCCTAGAAACTTGCCAGCCTTTACACCAAAGTGGCACTTGGAAGGATTCAATTTCATATTGTATCTATCAAGGATATCAAATGCTTCCTTGATGCGTGTGTGGTGGTTATATATTTTATGTATATTTTTAGCCCTTTTTACACTTTAGTCAAGTTTTAAATTTATAAAACACGATATTTTACTAACACCAAACACACATATGGGCAAGTGCACCCATCGTGAGCGTAGTATAGTGTTGGTAAGATACCGAGGTCATCCAAGGACACAAGGGCTTTTAGTGCCGGTTTATCCTCAACGTCTAATCAAATCAAAAACTTAGAAAAAGGTTTTAAACAAGAAAATAAAAACTAAAAATGCTGAAAAATAAAAATAAAAATAAAACAGATAGACAAGAAGAATCACTTGGATCCGACTCGCCTTTAGTGTAACCTTTGATTATTTTCGCACTTTTGCACTTTTTAAGAGATTATCTTAGTTATAGTAGTAGGCCCCTCTTTTGAAGGTGACGTTACCCTCAACCCAGTAGTTTGAGTCAGCAAGGATACACTCCTAAAGGGTTGGATAATTGAAAGATAATTAATTAAGTTATTAATGCATAATGTGGCAGGCCTCTCTTTTGAAGGTGACGTTACCCTCGGCTAAGTAGTTTGAGTCAGCAGGGATACAATCCTAAATAGCTAGGCTAAAGTTTTAATAGTAGTTTACATATGAGGGGGTCAAGGAGTTCGGACCCCCGCCATCCAATACCAGTGGGTATTGAAGGAGGTCCTACTAAACTTGACCCAGGTCCTTGCAGGATCTATACACTGAACAAGGCAAGACTCTTACCAAACCATTCCCTTAACCCCCGACCAGGTAGCCAACATATCTCAATGTAGACCGTGGAGATATAAATGGTGTAAATCTTTTATTTTATATAGACAGTAAAATAACGCCAAGACACCACGGAGAAATGATAAGGAAGATTCACCTTCAACATAAGAAACTAGTTATTAAAGTCATTAATACATAACCAAATAAAAAGTGTGAAAAGATTAAAAATAAAAAGTATTACACTAAACCCTTGTCTTCACCAAGTGATGTAAGAGACTTAGGAAAACATGGCCTTTGATTGTCAAGAACTCTTACGATCAATCTTGGATCCTGAGACTACTCACACACTCTATGATGGATGATGGATGATGGTGGTGGATGTGGGTTGTGATGGTGGTGGTGGGTGGGTGAAGTGTGAGAGAGGTGGTTTGCTAAGGGATGGTTTGCAAGTGAGCCAAGCACCCCTATTTATAGCCTGCACAGAAGCCCGGACACTGCCCCGTGTCCATTGGGCATGGCCCCATGTCCACCCATCTTCTCTTTCTTCATTAAATGTTGTTTGTCTGCATTAGTTGACCACGCCCCCGTGTCCGCTGGGCACGACCCCGTGTGCAGAAGCGTATCTGTACTATCAAGATTTGCCTAGATTCTGCGAATCTTAGCGTTGACCACGGCCCCGTGTCCGCTGGGCATGCCCCCGTGGTGGGTGATAAAAGCTTCTACAACTTTGTCTTTTCTGTAGACACTTGGGCACGCCCCCGTGGTCATTGAGCACGGGGCGTGTTCAACCTTCTGTTCTCTTGTTTTTGCTTGGGAAGATGCTGTCGGGGGGTCGGGCATGCCACGTTTATCCCTTTTCTTGTATTATTGTTAGATTTAGCTGCATTTTTGCTTCTTTTGTCCATTTAAGCTCTTTTAACCCTGAAAATACAAAAGGAAGACAAAAACACAGTTTTTCCAACATTAGTCCTAAAAAAGGGTTAGTTTTATGCCACATTTGATGTAATTTATATGTTGCATTTTGCACACATCAAATACCCCCACACTTGAATTTTTGCTTGTCCTCAAGCAAAACTCTTTACAATGTGGCTTACACTCCCAAATGGAATGGGTAGAAAAGAAGGTTTTTGTGCTTGTCATAGAGTGTCGGGATTCCAAGAATCTTTATTAGGTTTTATTTTTATTTTATTTACAATCCTATTCATCATGATTTCTTTAGAACATTACATAAGATAAATTACTTATTATTAGGGTATAACATGCCTCTTTAAAATTCCATTTATATACAAGTTCACATACCTCACGGGGGATCACTCAACACTCAGCCGAAGATGTATTTTTGTGAAACACTCGAGAGTAGCATGGAACTTACTCCTACCATAAGTTTTCCAAGCAATCAATCCTCCTCCTTTTTAACTATAAACCATTGTAAATATCAAGAGGACTTTTTTGGGGGAAGGGTTAGGCTTGGGTTAAAGGTAGGTGGTTGGGTTAGTGGTTAGTAGAAAAGGGCTAATGGCGTAAAAAGCGTCGGTTTTCGTAAAACATTTTGTTTTTGTGACTTTTTATTCTAATGAAGCATTTATTCACACAAGCCTCCTTTTGATGAGCTGTCACACCCCGGCCGCGTAAAACAACAAAACCGCGGCGGAAACGCCGGGGAGTGATGCGACAGAATTATTGTTTCAACAACCATGGTAATTAAAGTTTTGTATTATTAATTAAAGTGTTCATATTGTCTTGAAATTCAAACAAACATAACTTAAATAACTGTCTTTTAAGTCACTAAGGCCCAAGTCCGCCTAAGTGAAGCACAAACATCATCATGCATTATATCACACCCTGGCTTTGCGGAAGCGTGGTTATTTTGGTGTGACTTCTTAATACCATAGCTTAACCATAACAAAGCTATATGAAATAAAACCATGCAAGATCATCCATAGATTTAAGTTTTAAAACCGAAGTAACATAACATTGTCTTAGAGACTTACAACATCATAACATAAAATATTGTTTGAAAGACAGAAACATCGACACGAAATAAACGCAGTTTAAGATTTGTGACTTGTCCAGGAAAGAGTCACATTTCCTAAACTGGGATGACCTTGGAACCCTTATGCAGCGGGAAAACATAACATACCGCGCCAGATCTTTAATTTCCTGAAATACATGTAAGTTGAAAAATCAACAATAATGTTGAGCGAGTTCATGTGTAAGTGAGTAAATAAACCTTTGTATGTATAAAAATCCTGGTATGTAGCAAATAAGGAAAAAGAGATCACCAATGGTTTGCAAGGCCATTGATATGTGTGAAGTGCAAGTAGGAAGACTCAAACCTTGCGATTTTGCGTCGGGGCACAAAGTCACCCCGAGGTCCGTACTGTTGGACCTGGGGTTGGGGTCGCTACACCCAGATAGATCTACCGCTTACGTCCCTCGGTCCTATAATGAGGATTAATGGCCTCCAGTTCACGCCTACCCACTCACATGATCTAAGTAGTAAACCTCCTTACGCTAACCATACCATGTATAAAGTACTCGTAATCATAGTAACATGTATTTCACCCTCGCAGTTTAGAAAACTGAAAACAGTTAAGAGAAAAGGGGGACATGAACTCACAGTGGTGCGTCTCTACCAAGTATGCCTCCAAATCAATCAGCTGTATGACGACCTACACGTACTAACTCTATTAGACGGACGGCCGTGCCTTAGCTTTATGGTTTAAGTTTTTGGGAAATAGTTAGGCAACTATTTCGTGTTTACATTCTGTATATACTTGGTAGTCATTTTCCTTCCCAAGGATGGAGGATTTAATACATGTGCGTTCGTATAATTCGGATTACACTATTAAGTCTCACTTAATATATTTTAGTCCTAACTCCCAAAATATAAATATTCTTCCCAAAAATATTATATTTTAATACATGTGATTTTCCCAAAATAATACTTAGTAATATTATTTTTACTCTAAAAATAATATTTACGTAGTTCACAAAATAATCATAAACACTTATACAAGTGATGTTGTGAAAAATATATACTAAATATATTTATGTATCACGTTTTATTTTGTGAAATCCCACCTCCGGTATTTTGTAAATAAGTCGTGGCGAAATCTATAATTTGAAAACAAGTCAAAACGTATTTCTAACACTTATAGTGAAAATATTTCTAAGAGTTAGGTTTTTGGAAAAATTTCGCCAGAGTTTCCTCTGTAACTGGAGGTGGCCACGCTTTCAAGCGTATCATTTTCTTTTATAAATCAAACCAACAATCTTCTTATTCAATCAAAACAATGAGCATTATTCAAACCATCAAACTAGTCAAAATAGATGTAAATCGCAAAAATACATGAACTTGCGGTTTTTCCAAAATATGTAGTATCTTTCCATTATTTTTAGTGGATCTTTTGTATAAATCAATCCGGTTTCGTAATAATCCCGTTTCAAAGAAATTCCATCTTTACAACTTCTCATCAATTTTTACCAAGTTAGTTATTTCGTCAAAACTTTGTGTTACACAAGTGTTTACACACTTGTGTGTTCTAAAAACCATTCTTGTTAGTGTAAGATCCGTCTTTAGAAATACATGATTTCTTTGACACTCGGTCCTTTGAAAATACCACCTGTAGATCCGTAGATCTACTAGTTTTAATCACTATTTTACAAGCTAAAACACTTTTACACAAGTTCATGATTCGTGTGTGGTAGAGTTTCATCTTCTAACCCTTGTTACACTTAAACAAGCTTTATGTCATACTCCAAGATCATGACTAAACCGGGTTAAATGACGATCCGAGCTACCACAACATAGATCGGGCCCAAATAATCACACAAATCAAATACTACATGATTTACACAACATATGTGCTTTTAACCACCATTTTTAGTGTTTTTAGTAGACTTAAAAGCGTTATCTTGTAAGATTTCGAGTTTTAACCGTTACACATCATTTTAACCACTTCAAAATAGTTTGAGTAGGTGATTTAAGTAACATACCACTAGCTCGAGGCTAGGGAAGAATCTATGCGAAAAATGCGTGGATAAAAGCAAGAGAATGAGGTCCTTCGCCTTCCGTTTGCACCAAGACTCCTTATATGCGACCCTTAACACTTGTAGATGATTGGAATGTGATGATCAAAATTGAAAGGTGGTGGTGGTGTTGCTTGTGTCTTCGGCCGAGAACCAAAGGGAGGGAGAGAGAGGAGTGTGTGTGAGTTGAGGTGTTAAGTGTGTGTTATGTTGTGTTATGCATCTAACTTATAGACAAATCAAATGAGCATTAACCAATGGACCTTGTGTTAGCTAGATATTAAGCATGGATGATTAAAATAATCATCAAATGTACAAGGGTGTCCCCTCTAGTTGGGGACGGTTAGTGAGGGGGGGGGGGGGGGTTCTAGTCCGAATCCAACTAGTTAGTTAGGATAATAGTTAGGTTAAGTAAACTAGTTAAGTGCTTAACCCGGTTAGTTGTGTGTCACGCGTTACAATGGGTGTTAGGGTATTCAGGGACCCTAACTGGCTCAGAAAAAGATAAATAATGAAAATGACAATATTTTCATGTTCCGGGTATATTCCGGTTGTTCGGTTGGATAGTAATCCGTTAAAGTGTTTAACAAAGCTTAAAGTGTCGTTAATACCCTTTTTAGTGACACAACTCATTTCTGACACTTTGGAAAGTGTCTAGTAATATTTTTCTCATGTTTTGGCACTTTATTAGTTAGCTAAAAGCTGAATTATTATGTAAAGTGCTGAATTTTTGTACTTAGAGTACGTTTTAGGCACATCCAGTCATTGAAACTTATTCCTAGAGACACAGTTCTACAACCCTTGTATCCCTACACTCACCACTACTGTAGCAAAATATTTCAGGCTCTTACAGGCCTTAGAGGCAGTGTCTGCCTGAGGCTGGCTTTATCAGCATGTTCAATAGGTTATCCGTTTATAGTGCTACTGTGCTTTTTGTGCATCATGTTTGTCACTAAGGTTCAGCATGTAAATAATGTAGTGACAGCAAGTAAAGTATGATGCAAATAAGTACATGTGTCAGTAATCAAGTAGCAGTTTATTCACAAGTTCAAGCAAGCACAGTAATTAAGCAGTAATTAATTATTAATTAAGTCGTATGGATACCTGGTTTAGTGAGGGTTGTCACATTCTCCCCCCGTTAGAAAAATTTCGTCCCGAAATTTTAAGTTCTGCTTGTAGATGCAGGGTTCTTGGGAAATAATTGGGGGTATTTCTCTTTCATCCGGTCCTCACGCTCCCAGGTGTATTCAGGACCATGTCTGGCATTCCAACAAACTTTGACGAGCTTGACACTGCTCCGGCGGGTCTTGTTTACTTTCCAATCCGTAACCTCAACCGGTTCTTCAACGAAATGGAGCGTGTCGTCAACATGAATCCCGTCGATGGGAATGGCAATGTTATCTTGAGTTGGACTTTTCTTCAGGTTGGATACATGGAATGTATCGTGAACAGAATGGAGTTCAGCAGGTAAGTCCAGCTTGTATGCTACCAGTCCTATTCTTTCCAAAATTCTGAAAGGACCAATGTAGCGCGGATTTAGCTTTCCACGCCTTCCGAAGCGTGCCACACCCTTCCAGGGTGATACTTTCAATAAGACCATTTCTCCCACTTGAAATTCCACATGTTTCCGGTTTGGATCGGCATAGGCTTTCTGTCTGTGGCGAGCTGCTTCGATGCGTTTTAGAATCTGCGCAATCTTGTCTGTCGTCTCTTGGACGATTTCGGGACCAGCAAGCTGCCTATCACCTGCGTCAGCCCAGCATAAGGGTGATCGGCACTTGTGTCCGTAAAGGGATTCAAATGGCGCGACACCAATACTGGTGTGGTAGCTGTTGTTGTATGAAAATTCGACCAAAGGCAAATGCTTATCCCAGCTACCGCCCAAATCCATAACACACGCTCTCAGCATGTCTTCCATAGTCTGTATCGTTCGCTCGCTTTGACCGTCAGTTTGCGGATGAAACGCAGTGCTCAGATTCAATTGCGATCCAAAAGCTTCTTGGAAGGATTGCCATATCCTTGACACAAACCTTCCGTCTCTATCAGTGATGACCGAGAGAGGCACTCCATGACGTACGACGATCTCTCTCATATAAATTTCAGCCAATTTGCTCGTATTATCTTTCTCTCTGATAGGTAAGAAGTGTGCTGACTTCGTTAATCGATCCACTATTACCCAAATAGTGTCATGGCCTCTTGGCGTTCTTGGCAACTTCGTAATAAAATCCATTGAGATTTGTTCCCATTTCCACTTGGGAATCTCAGGTTGTTGCAGAAGTCCTGAAGGCTTCTGGTATTCGGCTTTAACCTTAGCGCATGTTAAACATTTGCTCACATAAACAGCAACATCGCCTTTCATCCTAGGCCACCAATAATAATCTTTGAGATCCTGGTACATCTTATCCGCTCCTGGATGGATAAAGTACCGTGATTTGTGAGCTTCATCAAAAATAACTTTCCTTAAACCACCAAACAGAGGAACCCAAATCCTATTCTCAAAACACAACGTTCCTTCCTCGTTTGGTACCAGTAGCTTCTCCATCCCACGGAGATATTCCTCTTCAAGGTTTCCTTCCTTGAGAGCTTCTTTCTGCGCGGCACGAATGCGCAAGGAAAGATCGGTTCGGATAATCATCTCTAAAGCCCTAACCCTTATGGGCTTGATCCTCTCCTTTCGACTTAGGGCATCAGCGAACACATTCGCCTTCCCTGGATGATACTTTATCTCGCAGTCGTAATCATTCAGCAACTCAACCCATCGTCTTTGCCTCATATTCAGCTCCTTCTGGTTGAATATGTGTTGTAGGCTCTTGTGATCTGTAAAGATTGTACACTTTGTACCATAAAGGTAGTGTCTCCAGATCTTTAATGCAAATACCACTACGCCTAGCTCCAAATCATGTGTGGTATAGTTCTTTTCGTGCACTTTCAATTGACGCGATGCGTAAGCAATAACCTTTTGGCGTTGCATCAACACACAACCCAATCCTTGACGCGAGGCGTCACAGTATACCACGAAATCATCTGTACCCTCCGGTTGTGCTAAGATTGGCGCATTGCAGAGCTTATCCTTCAATATCTGGAACGCTTCTTCCTGTTTGATTCCCCAATCAAACTTCTTATCTTTCTGCGTGAGGAGCGTCAATGGTTGAGCGATTTTTGAAAAATCCTTAATGAATCTTCGATAGTAGCCAGCCAAACCCAAGAATTGTCGAATCTCGGTTGGCGTCTTTGGCGTTTCCCAATTCTTGATCGCTTCGATCTTGGTTGGATCCACGTGGATTCCATCTCCATTCACCACGTGTCCAAGAAATTGTACTTCTCGTAGCCAAAACTCGCACTTAGAGAATTTGGCATACAGCTGTTCTTTCTTTAGCAGCTCCAAAATAGCTCTTAGATGCTGTTCGTGCTCAGCCTTTGTTCTTGAATAAATCAAGATGTCGTCGATAAACACAATCACGAACTTGTCCAAGTACGGCTTGCAAACTCTATTCATCAAGTCCATAAAGACTGCAAGTGCGTTTGTCAAACCAAACGGCATAACAAGGAACTCGTAGTGTCCATAACGAGTTCTGAAGGCTGTCTTCGGGATACTTTCCTCTTGTATCCTTAACTGATGGTATCCAGATCGAAGATTGATCTTTGAATAAAAGCTTGAGCCTTGCAGTTGATCAAACAGATCATCGATTCTTGGCAGAGGATACCTATTCTTGATCGTCAGCTTGTTCAGCTCTCTGTAGTCGATGCACATACAAAAACTACCGTCCTTCTTCTTGACAAACAGGACCGGAGCTCCCCAAGGCGAGAAGCTTGGTCGGATAAATCCCTTGTCTAACAACTCTTGAAGTTGTGTCGACAATTCCTGCATCTCAGACGGAGCAAGTCTATAAGGCGCCTTAGCCACAGGTGCGGCGCCTGGGACTAAGTCAATGCGGAACTCTACTTGCCTCTGAGGTGGCAGTCCAGGTAAGTCCTCTGGGAAGACTTCTGGATATTCCCTCATGACAGGGATGTCTTCGATTCTCGGCTCAGCAGCCTTCTTATCCATAATGTGTGCCAGGAAGGCAGCACATCCTTTCTGCAAACACTTTCGCGCTTTCAGGCAGCTGATAATTCTCAACGGCGTATCACGCTTCTCCCCGTGAACCACAATTGTTTCACCATCTTCGGTTGGGATACGAAGGACCTTTTCGTGACAAACTATCTCAGCCTTGTTGCCTGATAACCAATCCATTCCTACCACCACGTCGAAGCTTCCCAACTGGACTGGTAGTAGATCCAGAGCAAACTCACGCTCTCCCAATTCGATCACACAACCTCTGATAACTTCATTGGCTTCTACTAACTTCCCATTGGCCAATTCGATTGAGTAGGGGATATCTAACTTACTAGCGGCTAAACCAAGCATATTCTTAAATTCTAACGACACGAAGCTATAATCGGCACCAGTATCAAATAAAACGGATGCATAGCGTTGGTTTACAGGGAACGTACCAGTAACGACATTGGGGTCCTGGCGCGCTTCCCTCGCTTCGATTTGGAACACTCTTCCACGGGCTTGGTTTAACTCTGGGCAGTTCCTCTTAAAATGCCCGATATCACCACAGTTAAAGCATCCAAGTCTTTGCCCGTTTCCACCTCCATTCCCAGCTTGGTTATTCCTTTGGTTATGATTCACGGCGCCCGCTTGATCAGCATTGTTGCCTCGATTCCCGTTTCCTCCATTGTTTCCTTGTGGGCGATTTCCATTCCCACCCCGGTTGTTATTTCTATTCCCAAATCCTCCTTGGCCTCCCCGGCCAGCACTAGCCCAGCAAGAATCCTTCAAGCTTCACATACTTTTGGCCCGCATCGGCCAGAATGGTGGCGTTGGCAGGTATCGCATTTGGGCTGGGTGCCCATATATCCCTTCCCTTTCTTCCTACCACCAGCTGCAACCTGAGCTGGCGTGCTTGGCTCTCCTTTCTTAACAACCACACTGGCGCCCTGCTTGAAGTTCGAGAACTTCTGTTTGTTACCTCCTGATGACTCGACGTGAGTCTCTGCCTTCTTCGTCTTGATCTCATCAAACTTGTTCAGGCGAATAGCCTCCTCAGTGAGAGCTATGCTCAAATCGATTGCCTCAGTAATGGTCGCAGGCTTGGATGAGGTCACCATGCTTATGATTTGAGGAGCTAATCCCCAAATGAAACTTTCAATCCGCTTGAACTCTGGAGTGACCATGTAGGGTACCACATGCGATAAGTCATGGAACCTTTGAACGTATTCTGCGATCTTTGGACCGTCCATTTTCAAATGCCAGAACTCGGTTTCCAACCTTTGGATTTCTGCGCGAGAGCAGTACTTTTTGCGCATAAGTTCCTTCAGTTCGGTCCAGGTTAGCGCGTAGGCAGCAGCTTCACCAAGTGTCTGTACTTGCAAATTCCACCAAGAGAGGGCTCCATCCAAGAATAGCCCTGAGATATAGGTGACTTGCTGATCTAGTGCGCATTTGCTCATGCGAAGAACAGATTCAGTTTTCTCGGCCCAACGAACAAAGGCGACAACACCTCCTGTGCCATCAAAGTTGACCGGTTTGCAGTCTAGAAACTGCTTGTAGGTTCACCCTGCACACACACATTGTAACATGTGAATGGCATTAGCCTCTTTGCTATAGATATCCAATTTGGTCATGGTATGTCTAAATGTCTTAGTATTACCATGAGGTGGATTATTGTTGCCATTGTTGTTTGAGCTGCTTCCGCTGGGTCCTCCTTGCGAAGCGGCGTATTGTGCGATGGCAGCAGCAATGACTTGTTGGAGTTCTGCCTCATTGGTAGGCATGCGTGTCTCACGTCTCGGCGGCATCTTCTAAAAGATGGTTTACGTTGGTCAGGCCATAGTAAAGATCCCATGTTATAATACGTAAGTCAGGTCATAATATAGCGTACGTATATAATGATAGTAATAGTACATACCATCTCATGTTATAATCATATTAATCACACAACATCCCATGTTACAAACATCAATCACACAACATCCCATGTCACAAACATCAATCACACAACATCCCATGTCCTAGAATACAAATAACCAAATCAAGCATCAAGTATGATGAGAATACTGCGATTGCCATATATTGAGACCACATAGTAAGCGTACAAGTACATCACAGTGTCATACAACATCAGTCGACTAAGGGCTACATCACCCTAGTCCAAAAACTATATCAAATCAGTGTCAATACATCAAATACATGTCAACAAAAGTTAGAATCAAAATGTAGTCTCCAAAAATGTTGTGCAGTCAAAAGCATTCGCCGTCTTCTCACCAATGTCTACCTATACGGTACTGAAGAGCTCTACACGGATGGCGGTGGAGGAGGGGGAAAGTGAGTGTAAAACAAACGACGCAACTGGAGCCAGTCCTCCTCCATGGCTCTCTGGGTACGCAACCAAGAAGCAACCTGCTGCTCAAGTGCCAAAAGGCGTGCAGCATAGTCTGGTGGTAAAGGTCGAGAGGGCTGCAAAGGAGAGTGGGTCTGACCCTGGCACTTACACGGCGGCGGCCGGGCTCTCTCAAGCTCCTGAATGCGCTGCGTGTGTGCCTCGTGCTGGGCGACAAAAGACATCAAAACGTCCTCAATAGTATACCCCATGTGGAAAGAATGGTAGGGGTCAGTCGGTGGCATAGCAGAAGGAGATGTCCAAAGAAACGGCTCACTAGTGGGATCAAAAGGTGCCACATGAAATGGAGAAATAGGGGGAAAAGTAGCAGATGGTGGTATAGCAGGGATAGATACCGGTACATGTCCAAAAGGGTGAGCCGAAGAACCTTCTCCAGGTCGTGCTGGAGGTGTAAACCGAGGAAATGAAAAGGAGGTATCAATGTGACGGTATCAGTGATCTGAGGGGGAATAGGTGGAACCTCATCATCAGCAGGAATCCACCCACACTGGGCGTGCTCATCTCGTGGGTCAATCTGTGCCTCAAAAAGTGCACGGTCGAACTGAACTGGCATAGGATCATGGTGAGGTGCAACAAGAGGGTCAACTGGTGCATCAGCAATAAGTGGGGGATCAACATGATTAGCAGCAAGGACATGATCGCCCTCCAACAACGGAGCATCTATAGGGTGATCATCAATAGGTGGGTCAGCAATGACAGGCTCAATAATAGGTGCGTCAGCATGAACTGGGTCGTGCTCAAACGCAGGGTCCAGTGGCTGCTCGGGCTCATCAAAGGCCATCTCAAAATCAAACTCAGGGTCGATGGGATCAACTGGGTCGACTGGATCCTCCATAGGCTGATCCATGGGTATAAACTCTATATCCTCATCCAGGTCGAATCCTGGGGGAAAGTCAGGATCAGAATCCTCCACATCATCGTGGTCGAAAGCAAAGCTAGGAATAGGGGCAACAGAGGATGCCTGGTCGGGATCTGATCCGTGAGAAAAGTGCTGCGCACTCTGAGTGTGTGAAGGTGCGGAGGCCACAGACTCAAAAGAGCCTGGGACTGGTGAGTGAGCAGGTGACTCCTCAGCGGGAGCATCTGCGATCATCAAAAGATCTCCAGCAGCAAGAAGGGCCTCGCCCTGAACCTCCTCCTCTAAGGGCTCGTCATCAAAGAGATCGACGTCGTCGTCAGCGTCGGCGTCGAGGAGTAAATCGTAAGCAGGATATGAAGCCAACGGTATGGGAGCAGGGATCTCCACTAACGGTAGGTCCCCGGCCAAAGGGCCATCAGCGAGCTCATCAGCACCATCAGGTAAAGCAAAGGGCTGAAAATCATCCTCGTCCGTGCTCGTAACGTCGTATGTGTGGACCTCGTGCTCTGAAGGCTCTAGGTCATCTGAGACTATAGGTCTAGGTCCTGTGGTGTCTGAATCACCAGTGCCAGAGGTGTCCATAGTGTCTGTAACATAAACACAAACATGCACAAATAGTTAATCATACAATCAGATAAGCACATTAGTCACCAAGCAAGTAATCAAATAATTCTCCTAGTCCCACTAGCCTCCCAGCCTCTCAGACTACTCTTATTATTCCACTAGCCAATTCTCCTAGTCCCACTAGCCAATTCTCCTAGTCCCACTAGCCAACTACCTCGATCTCCCAGACCGAGCCTCGGCCTCCAAGACCGAGCCTCAGTCTCCAAGACTGAGCCTATAAATAATAAATAAAATGTGCTCAACATTTGTTTGTAAAAACGTTTTGGATCTGGACTTAAGTGGTATGCAGTAAAAATGTTTTCGTGAGAGCCCTAGTGATCATAGTCTAGACTCGAGAAAGAATCCTAGTTCGCTATGATCAGAGCTCTGATACCAAGCTATCACACCCTGGCTTTGCGGAAGCGTGGTTATTTTGGTGTGACTTCTTAATACCATAGCTTAACCATAATAAAGCTATATGAAATAAAACCATGCAAGATCATCCATAGATTTAAGTTTTAAAACCGAAGTAACATAACATTGTCTTAGAGACTTACAACATCATAACATAAAATATTGTTTGAAAGACAGAAACATCGACACGAAATAAACGCAGTTTAAGATTTGTGACTTGTCCAGGAAAGAGTCACATTTCCTAAACTGGGATGACCTTGGAACCCTTATGCAGCGGGAAAACATAACATACCGCGCCAGATCTTTAATTTCCTGAAATACATGTAAGTTGAAAAATCAACAATAATGTTGAGCGAGTTCATGTGTAAGTGAGTAAATAAACCTTTGTATGTATAAAAATCCTGGTATGTAGCAAATAAGGAAAAAGAGATCACCAATGGTTTGCAAGGCCATTGATATGTGTGAAGTGCAAGTAGGAAGACTCAAACCTTGCGATTTTGCGTCGGGGCACAAAGTCACCCCGAGGTCCGTACTGTTGGACCTGGGGTTGGGGTCGCTACACCCAGATAGATCTACCGCTTACGTCCCTCGGTCCTATAATGAGGATTAATGGCCTCCAGTTCACGCCTACCCACTCACATGATCTAAGTAGTAAACCTCCTTACGCTAACCATACCATGTATAAAGTACTCGTAATCATAGTAACATGTATTTCACCCCCGCGGTATAGAAAACTGAAAATAGTTAAGAGAAAAGGGGGACATGAACTCACAGTGGTGCGTCTCTACCAAGTATGCCTCCAAATCAATCAGCTGTATGACGACCTACACGTACTAACTCTATTAGACGGACGGCCGTGCCTTAGCTTTATGGTTTAAGTTTTTGGGAAATAGTTAGGCAACTATTTCGTGTTTACATTCTGTATATACTTGGTAGTCATTTTCCTTCCCAAGGATGGAGGATTTAATACATGTGCGTTCGTATAATTCGGATTACACTATTAAGTCTCACTTAATATATTTTATTCCTAACTCCCAAAATATAAATATTCTTCCCAAAAATATTATATTTTAATACATGTGATTTTCCCAAAATAATACTTAGTAATATTATTTTTACTCTAAAAATAATATTTACGTAGTTCACAAAATAATCATAAACACTTATACAAGTGATGTTGTGAAAAATATATACTAAATATATTTATGTATCACGTTTTATTTTGTGAAATCCCACCTCCGGTATTTTGTAAATAAGTCGTGGCGAAATCTATAATTTGAAAACAAGTCAAAACGTATTTCTAACACTTATAGTGAAAATATTTCTAAGTGTTAGGTTTTTGGAAAAATTTCGCCAGAGTTTCCTCTGTAACTGGAGGTGGCCATGCTTTCAAGCGTATCATTTTCTTTTATAAATCAAACCAACAATCTTCTTATTCAATCAAAACAATGAGCATTATTCAAACCATCAAACTAGTCAAAATAGATGTAAATCGCAAAAATACACGAACTTGCGGTTTTTCCAAAATATGTAGTATCTTTCCATTATTTTTAGTGGATCTTTTGTATAAATCAATCCGGTTTCGTAATAATCCCGTTTCAAAGAAATTCCATCTTTACAACTTCTCATCAATTTTTACCAAGTTAGTTATTTCGTCAAAACTTTGTGTTACACAAGTGTTTACACACTTGTGTGTTCTAAAAACCATTCTTGTTAGTGTAAGATCCGTCTTTAGAAATACATGATTTCTTTGACACCCGGTCCGTTGAAAATACCACCTGTAGATCCGTAGATCTACTAGTTTTAATCACTATTTTACAAGCTAAAACACTTTTACACAAGTTCATGATTCGTGTGTGGTAGAGTTTCATCTTCTAACCCTTGTTACACTTAAACAAGCTTTATGTCATACTCCAAGATCATGACTAAACCGGGTTAAATGACGATCCGAGCTACCACAACATAGATCGGGCCCAAATAATCACACAAATCAAATACTACATGATTTACACAACATATGTGCTTTTAACCACCATTTTTAGTGTTTTTAGTAGACTTTAAAGCGTTATCTTGTAAGATTTCGAGTTTTAACCGTTACACATCGTTTTAACCACTTCAAAATAGTTTGAGTAGGTGATTTAAGTAACATACCACTAGCTCGAGGCTAGGGAAGAATCTATGCGAAAAATGCGTGGATAAAAGCAAGAGAATGAGGTCCTTCGCCTTCCGTTTGCACCAAGACTCCTTATATGCGACCCTTAACACTTGTAGATGATTGGAATGTGATGATCAAAATCAAAAGGTGGTGGTGGTGTTGCTTGTGTCTTCGGCCGAGAACCAAAGGGAGGGAGAGAGAGGAGTGTGTGTGAGTTGAGGTGTTAAGTGTGTGTTATGTTGTGTTATGCATCTAACTTATAGACAAATCAAATGAGCATTAACCAATGGACCTTGTGTTAGCTAGATATTAAGCATGGATGATTAAAATAATCATCAAAGGTACAAGGGTGTCCCCTCTAGTTGGGGACGGTTAGTGAGGGGGGGGGGGGGGGTTCTAGTCCGAATCCAACTAGTTAGTTAGGATAATAGTTAGGTTAAGTAAACTAGTTAAGTGCTTAACCCGGTTAGTTGTGTGTCACGCGTTACAATGGGTGTTAGGGTATTCAGGGACCCTAACTGGCTCAGAAAAAGATAAATAATGAAAATGACAATATTTTCACGTTCCGGGTATATTCCGGTTGTTCGGTTGGATAGTAATCCGTTAAAGTGTTTAACAAAGCTTAAAGTGTCGTTAATACCCTTTTTAGTGACACAACTCATTTCTGACACTTTGGAAAGTGTCTAGTAATATTTTTATCATGTTTTAGCACTTTATTAGGGGCTGTTTGGTAGCCTCTGAATGGTCATTAAGAGGATACCTCTTAATGGAACCATTAAGAATTTTACCAATGAGAAGGTAGAAGAATGTGACATGTGATGATTTACCATTCAGATGTTACCTCTTAACCATTCAGACTTGAGGTTACCTCTTATTCATTCAGAGGTTTTAAACCATTAAGAGGTAGTATCTGAATGGTCATTAAGAGGCTACCAAACAGCCCCTTAGTTAGCTAAAAGCTGAATTATTATGTAAAGTGCTGAATTTTTGTACTTAGAGTACGTTTTAGGCACATCCAGTCATTGAAACTTATTCCTAGAGACGCAGTTCTACAACCCTTGTATCCCTACACTCACCACTAGTTAGCAAAATATTTCAGGCTCTTACAGGCCTTAGAGGCAGTGTCTGCCTGATGCTGGCTTTATCAGCATGTTCAATAGGTTATCCGTTTATAGTGCTACTGTGCTTTTTGTGCATCATGTTTGTCACTAAGGTTCAGCATGTAAATAATGTAGTGACAGCAAGTAAAGTATGATGCAAATAAGTAGATGTGTCAGTAATCAAGTAGCAGTTTATTCACAAGTTCAAGCAAGCACAGTAATTAAGCAGTAATTAATTATTAATTAAGTCATACGGATACCTGGTTTAGTGAGGGTTGTCACACATTAGCACCTGAAACACATGCAAAAATAGGTACGTCAGCATAAAAATGCATGTGAGATACATAGGTTTTGTTTATGCAGGATTCATGACTTGTAGTTAAAAGAAGGGTTTAACAAAAAGTAGTCATGAACCTTGTAAAATGTTTTTCTTTATAAAATCATGTGAAAATCGATGTGAAAATCAAATGATAATAAAAGGATAATGCATGGTTAAATGAATAACCAAGTAAAAGTGTATTTGTATAAAATATGTAATTTGTAAAACAATGTCGTGTTCTTGTAAAAATGTTTCATGTTCTTGTCAAAGTGGTTTAGATAACGCAACAATGTGTAGTACAATAAAAGCACTTATATATAGGAAGTACCAGCGGCGTATCCACCATGCTTTTATCATATAACACATAGCCCCGTTACATAAGTCACTTATCGATAACCAACCAAAATGTCTTGTTTAAAACCAATGTCCAAATGTTTAAGTGTAAACCATGTTCAATGTCATGTATAAAATGTATCATGTATAACCAAATGTCATGCATAGCAAGTAGCAAAATACCTACTCAAACTATGTGATAATGTCAATGTGAAAACAACTGTCATGTATGGTGAATAACTAGTAATTACTCAACCCCATAGGAAAATGTACAAAACAAGGTTTTTGAATAAACCTAAGTTTAAATCAAATGTTATGTTTTGCAGAAAACAATGCTTTATGATTACAAACATTTATTCAGTAATGTTAATCGCATACATTCAAGCCTTGCGACTGTGGCGACAAACCTTTAAACAAATTAAAGGTTTATCTAAATTATGTATATCGGATTCTGTCATCCCCAAGTTCCAAACAAACCTAGGAAGTCGGAAACGGGATTTGTCAAGTCCTATGGTACCATTACAAACTACCGAGCGGCGTAGCTAATGTTAATGAATGTATTATTGTCCCGATTAAACACCCCAAATGTCATAACCAATGTAGCATGTGAAAACCATGTACTAGGTATGCTAAGTAAATATACATAGTTGAAATGATCATGTAAAATAATGTGCTAGCATGCTCAGTAAACATACATAGCAAAAATGTCATGTAAATCAATGTGTCCATATGTTGAGTAAACATATGCAAAAAACGTGTAATAAATCAATGTGCTAGCATGCTTAACATACATAGCAAAACATGGTTAAAATCATGTACTATATGTGTACTAGGTGAAACTAACATGTTTATGTCATAAAAGCATGACAAGCACGAAAGTAACACGTATGTACATGTGTATCACCCCAAAGTATTTGAAAGCGGTAAAAGAGGGGAACTATGTACTCACTTGGGATTGCTTATTAGTCTTGAGAATAAGACCAATTTAAGCTCCAAGTATCACGGAATCAACAGGGCACCTAGTATAGGTAACTATGTTAATGATCGGATCCTAAATCGGGAGATAGGATAGAATGATGTTATATAAATCAAATGAGTATTTGAACTCATATGGTATGATTTAATAGAGCTAACATTCTGATTTGGAAGTCTATCTAAGTGCTTTTGACCCGTTTCGACCCGTTATGGTAGTTTAAGCCACTATAACGCGTTGTTTGCGTAAAACTATGGTCGGATGGTTATCTATGTGCTATGTCAAGTCTTACATGCCCAAATATGCTTAAACATGTTACTAAATCAGATTATATGTTAAAAATATGTTCACATAGGAAAAATACGGATTTATGCTTCAAAAGGGCATTTTGGTCATTTCCTATGGGCATATAAGCTAACTAACAAATGACTAACCATTCCTATGTGATCATAAGGTATAACCTCAGAGGTTATTCCCTATGCAAATATGATCACTAAACATGCTTGGTCGGATCCTAATGATCGACCAAACGGGTCGGGTTCAAAAGTCTAAGCGGTTGTTTAGACCGCTTAACTTACGACCCTAAACAAGCACTAAACTAATAGTGACGAGTTAAACATATTTAACCTACTCAGAAAACTTATTTGGTATCAAAACAAAGTGTTTTGATACCTAAAAGTAGTTCCATTGCAAAATGCGTGCTAAAACGCATTTTGACCGAAACTTTGACTCGTCACTACACCTAGTTGACATGGTAATCAGTAGGGGCATAATCGCTAAGGATTATAACCATCGTGATTACAATCACGTTGCAAAGTTCAAACGAACTTTGCGTTGACCATTGACTGGTTAAAGCTGAAAGTCAAACACTGTTTGACTTTTAAGCTAGGAAAGCGATAAAAGAACGAAGGAGGCTTACAAAGGGTCCTTGCTAGGAAGAACTTGATCTTAAAATCTCAGGTATGAAGTATTACAACATCAACTTAGAGAAATCAGATCAAGGGTGAATGAAATGAGAGAATGGCATGGCTATTTATAGTTGTTGTGAACTCACAAGATCATTCCACTTGTTTATGTGGCCAACAAGCAATAAATCTCAGCCATCCAAGTGTTATGAGCAGAATAGAAGCCTTGGAGAGGTGTTAACTTGGTTAACACACCAAGAAATTTGCAAAAAACAGCCCCTGATCTATCAACAGAATGTTGAAAATCAGTTTCTTTCGCTGGGCATTTTTACGCGCCCCGCGTAAGATAGGGGACAGGCTTACGCGGCCCGCCTAGTCCCTGCAGATCAGCAAAACTTTCAAAGTTGACAGCTTAGGTCCCTGCTTTTGTTTAAGCCCATTTCTAGCACTTTTAACACCCGTTAAACCATTTTCAAGGCTCTGAAAGGTCATTAAAGTTTAGAGGACTCAAAATATGCTGGAAAACTTACGGATGATGGTTCGTTTGGTCGTACGGTCGCGTTATTCGTCTAATTACGACGAAACTCTAACGGACGTGAAAACGATCCAAATTAAGTGATGAATGGTATTTTTGCATTCCGATCACTAAAATAAAAATATTTTAGTGCGTACAAAAATTTTGGATGTCCAGATGTGGTCAGAACGTAAGATATGCGCGTAAATGCAAACTTAGGCCATTTTTGACACTTTTAGTCCCTGTAAGATCAAATAAGCGTATTTTCGCGCACCGAACCACTCAAAGCTTATTTCTAAGCTATGTTTTGGTTATATATGGTATCTTTAGCTTATGATCATGTTCCATACTGTACGTTGCCTTACGAAACGGCAGACTTTTGCAGTTTGACGCAAATAGTCCCTGCGAGCGAATAAACTTGATTTTGCCATACCAAACCCTTTAAAACTTATTTCTAAGTTATGTAAAGGTTATTTAAGGTATGTTAAGCTTATGTCACTATCCCGGAGTGTTTTTCGCGTTAAACTGATTACGTTTACACATTAGTTTGCGTTTAACTTTCTAGAAAGCGATATAGAGTTTAAAAAAATCAACACGTGCATAATGTCAAACATAAATAACAACCATTGGGATCAAAATACATTGTTTTATTAATATTGAACTGTCCAGGGTTTGCACAATGATTACACAAGGACAGATGTCACAGTCTCCCCTACTTTAGGAAATTTCGTCCCGAAATTTATTTAGAGGAAACTTGTGAGAATAGATGTGGATATTTCGCTTTCATCTGATCTTCACGTTCCCAAGTAAATTCTGGGCCACGTTTAGATTCCCAACAAACTTTGACAATAGGTATGCGCTTGTGCTTGAGCTTTTTGACTTCACGGTCCATGATTTCGACAGGTTTCTCAACGAAGTGCATCGTGTTATGAACACGAATTTCATCAAGTGGTATGTGGAGGTTCTCATCAGCTAAACACTTTTTGAGATTGGACACGTGGAAAGTTGGATGAAAATTACCAAGTTCAGGAGGTAGCTCTAGTCTGTAGGCTACTTTTCCGATTCTTTCAACGATGTTGAATGGTCCAACATAGCGTGGTGCAAGTTTTCCTTTCTTACAAATCTAATCACACCTTTCCAAGGGGATACCTTGAGTAGGACGTGATCACCGACTTGAAATTCTAAGGGCTTGCGTCGTCGATCCGCGTAACTCTTTTGACGGCTTCTAGCTGTCTGAAGGTTATCATGAATCTTCTTGACCTTATCTGTAGTCTCTAGAATGAGTTCAGGTCCTGTAAGCTGAGCTTCACCTATCTCATTCCAGCAGACCGGTGAACGACATTTTCGACCGTATAAGGCCTCGAAAGGAGCCATGTTGATGCTAGAGCGATAACTATTGTTGTAGGAGAATTCGATCAACGGTAGATGCGAATCCCAACTACCACCAAAATCAATCACACAAGCTCGAAGCATATCCTCCAGTGTCTGGATTGTTCTCTCAGATTGACCATCCGTTTGCGGATGATATGCTGTGCTCAAATTAAGTTGGGTCCCCATGGTAGATTGCATGGTTCTCCAAAAGTGAGACGAGAATCGAGCATCTCTGTCAGATATGATGTTCAAAGGAACGCCATGTCGAGATACAATCTCATCAACATATATCTTGGCAAGCTTGTTAGTAGATAGATCCTCATGGATTGGCAAGAAATGTGCTGACTTTGTAAGACGATCAACAACTACCCAAATGGGGTCATGACCTCTTTTAGTGCGCGGCAGCTTGGTAATGAGATCCATAGCAATGTTTTCCCATTTCCAAACCGGTATCTCTGGTTGCTCCAATAATCTAGAGGGATGTTGATGTTCTGCCTTAACCTTAAGACAGGTAAGGCATTTGGAAACATATAAGGCAATGTCTTTCTTCATACCCGGCCACCAATACTGGGTTCGAAGATCCTTATACATTTTGTCTGCACCGGGATGAATAGAATAACGAGACTTATGAGCTTCATCCATTAGCAAGGTGCGAAGATTTTCTAGACTTGGGACCCACAAACGACCCATGAAATAGATTATCCCAAAGTCTTTCAGTTCAAGCTCAGGCTTAGTGTGACACGGTAATTCTTTACCCATCAAGCCTTGTGTAACACAAGTATGTTCAGCCTGAGAAATGCGGGTTTGAATGTCAGATCGAACCTGAACACAGTGAAGCTTGACACGTTCTTTACGACTTCATGCGTCAGCCACGACATTCGCCTTACCAGGATGGTAGCGAATTTCGCAATTGTAGTCGTTTAAAAGCTCAACCCAACGTCGTTGCCTCATGTTAAGTTCTTTCTGATATGCTAGAGACTCTTGTGGTCAGTAAACACTACACACTTCGTACCATACAGGTATTGTCTCTAGATTTTGAGAGTGAAAACCACTGCACCTAACTCAAGATCATGAGTCGTGTAGTTTTTCTCGTGTACCTTCAGCTGTCTTGACGCATAGGCTATGACTTTGTTTCTTTGCATAAGAACGCAGCCAATGCCTAGATTGGATGCATCACAGTACACGACAAAGTCGTCATTGCCCTCAGGTAAAGATAGAATAGGTGCATCACAGAGTTCCTGTTTCAAGGTCTGAAAAGCTTCTTCCTGTTTGGATCCCAACTCAAAAGGTTTATTCTTTTGAGTTAAAGCAGTGAGAGGAACCGCAATTTTGGAGAAGTTTTCAATAAAATGGCGGTAATAACCCGTGAGACCAAGAAATGAACGAACCTCGGTAGGAGTAGTACGAGTATCCCAATCCTTAATCGCACTGATTTTGGCGGGATCTACATGAATACCTTGTTTGTTGACGATGTGCCCCAAAAATTGAATTTCCTTAAGCCAGAATCCGCACTTGGAGAATTTGGCGAAAAGCTATTCTTTCCTTAGAAGCTCCATTGTAAGACGAAGATGTTGCTCATGATCAGCTCGAGTCTTAGAATAGATCAGAATGTCATCAATGAAAACGATGATGAACTTGTCCAAATAAGGCTTGCAGACCCTATTCATCAAGTCCATGAAAACAGCAGGAGCATTCGTTAAACCGAAAGGCATAACAGTGAACTCATAATGACCATATCTTGTACGGAAGGCTGTCTTGGGAATATCTTCTTCAAGAACTCGAAGTTGATGATACCCAGAACGCAGATAAATCTTTAAAAAGCAAGTAGCACCCTGTAGCTGATCAAAGAGATCATCAATGCGAGGTAGGGGATATCGATTCCTGATGGTAAGCTTGTTAAGCTCACGATAATCGATACACATCTTGAAAGATCCATCTTTCTTTTTCACGAATAGGACAGGAGCACCCCAAGGTGAAAAGCTCGGACGAATGAATCCTTTGTCAGACAGCTCCTGAAGCTGCTTAGATAACTCTTGCATCTCAGATGGTGCAAGATGGTAAGGTGACTTAGCAAAAGGATTTGCGCCAGGCACAAGATAGATACGAAACTCAACTTGGCGTACAGGGGTAAACCAGGTAATTCTTCAGGAAATACCTCAGGATAATCCCGAACAACAGGGATATCTTGGATAGTCTTACCCTTGCCTTTCTACTCTACGACATGTGCCAAGAAAGCAACATATTTCTTTCGTAGGTATTTTTGGGCTTGGGTACAAGATGTCACACCCCCAAAATCCACCATGCGGAGTACCACCGCTTGGAGGCGTGACGTGACCAGGATCGAGCCACCAATCATATTGAACAACACAATTAAGTAAACAAAACCAACCACAATACATTTGGTGACCAAAAGGAAGTAAACCGACTTTTGGTTAACAGCGGAAGCATAAAACGTAAAGCTAAATCATAAGTTCACAGTTCATAAGTTTTAAGACCCAAAACATAAGTTCCATAAGTTTATAAAGTTTAATTAATAAGCATGGGACATAACAGTCCGCATCCCACCACAATCTCCTCCTCGTGCAAGCTCCATAAGCATCTAGCGACCTGTAAGGCATGTAATAACGAGTCAACAACAAAGTTGAGTGAGTTCACGGTTGGTTGATTAGTTTTAAGTTGTTTCTGAAAAACGTGGTTTGACTTTCGTTGGCTTAATTGCCGTGGGGGTTACCCCTTAGTTGAAAGTATGTTTAACCAGTTCCTTTCATTACCCAATCCATACCCATGATCAGTGGGGGCTTCCCCATGTGAACTACTAGACGGTATGATATCGACTACTAACGAAAGTAAGTTGTGACCTAAGTCAATGTCTATCAGCATTGACCCTTTGCCTTAGTCCATTAGTACACGCCCGTTCGAATGACACGGTGTGAGGTTTGTTAAACCTAACAGCGCTATTAACTAATGACCCGCTCGCCATCGGCCTCGGCGATTAAGTCGATATAAAATGAGGGACTTATAAAAGAGTTTTGTCTAGTAAGTTTTAAGGTGTTGTCCTACCCAAGGAGGACGAACGTACGTAGTTCTCCCAAAGAGAATACGCAGGATTAATATTGGCATCCTATCCAAGGAGGATGGCCGTACATATCCTACCCAAGTAAGATATGTAGATTCCGTTTTAATTGTTTAACCCATTCCCAAACCACCGGGAATCCCATGCCTTAGAAAGTGTGTGAACTCACCTCGGTTTGCTCGGTTAGATTCTCAAATATAGCTAACAGTCAAGGTCGGTCAATCACGTCCTAATATGATTACCAGTTAGTCATTTAGTGATTTTCAAATAGAGCACAAAGTTCCTACACGTATTTATCACATAACATGCATTACTTTAACGGTTTATGCCCATATAAACTTCCCGTCTATTCCCGTTCATAAATAAACATACGATATTGCACATAACACTTTTATTGACACATAACATGTTAGATCATTCACAGATAACATACTCGACATTTAGACATGCAAATTACAACTTATGTCATTTCAGCTTTAATATTCAAAACCGGGCTGTTTTCGGACATTTTAATAAAATAGTTAACTTATTCCAAAGATTCCCAAATTTTTACAGAATATCTTAAACGATCCAAATATTATTGTGTAAAAATATTGGGGTCTAGTTCATTACCAATATTTTATAAAAATTCATTTTCCGGACTGAAATCAGATTTATCTTTTTCTGACTGCAGTCCACGGAATAATTTATTTAAAATTCATCGAGAGTCTGATTTATGAAATTCCAGTGACATAATTACAAATACACCGGTGGTCATCTACAGTACAATTTTCATGATCTAACTCTACACGGAATTCAAGTTATGATTGAAAACATAACGCATATTTTCAGCAGCAAAAATGCAGCTCTAACTGCTGTTACAAAACGACACTTTAAAAATAGTAAACAAAGTCCAAAAATTAGGATTCCAGTGCCATTAGAACCATATTTCATAATAATTAAATCTAGACTTCAGAAAATACATTTTGCGTTAAGTTACGGTCTGGTTACAGCCAACTGAAGTTGGCTGTAAACACCAACCAACTTTCTGTTTTAGTTCCCTACCTTATAACGCATGTTCGATTGATTCCGTTAACATGTTTAGTGATCTCAACAACATCAAACATCTATATTAACCAGCAAATCATCAGGAAATCAACAAGAATCATAACAACATCATATTAACATCACTTCATCACTAGACTAGTTTATGTTCAAGACTTGTTTAAGGTTCTTAAGAGTTTCTTATCATTTTGATCACTACACATCTTTAACCACCTAAACAAGATGTAAGAAGCAAAGATCTAAGTTCTTACCACTAGTTCAAGACTAGGGAAGTTCAAGAGTAGAAAAGTGGTAGATAAAAGAAGATGAGAGTGGTCCTTCAACTTCCAAAGCTTCCAAGCTTCTTAACTATGTTCCTTGCACCCTTAGATCACCTTAGAATGCTTGATATTAGAATGAGAATGGATGTATGTATGGATGTAGGTTGAGCCGAGAATGGGGGAAGGAAGAAGAGAGGAGATGAAGTTGTGGAATGGTTGAGATGAAAGAGAATGGTGGTCTCTTGGTTTATAAGAATGTCTTCCCAACACTCCCTTATCCTCTAGTCCATATGTCCCGTTTAAGTACTAGCAAATCCCTTAAACAAATCAAGAAAATCAAAGGGATGGGGGCCACTTCTAGAACCGGTTGCGGGGGGGGGGGGGGGTTGGTTTAGTTGGGTTGGGTTGGGTTGTGATGATAAGTTAAGTTAGTTAGTTGAAATCTAATGTTTAGTTAGTGCTTTGAGTGTGTTATGTATTATATAGGGTGTTAGGGCGTTCGGGGACCATAACTAGCTTAATAAAAGTGAAACAATGTATTTGACAATATTTTTATGTTCCGGGTAATGTCCGGTTGTTCGGTTCGGTGTTGTTCCGTTAAAGTGCTTAATTAATCCGTAAAGTGTCCTACATATATATTTTTGTAACGTTTTTAATTTTCAACACTTAGGAAAACATACCGGACTATTTAGTAATTTTTCTGTACACTGCTAGTATGTTAACAAGCACGTGTAAGTATAACACAGAAATCAGAAAGCAGTTAAATGATTCCACACAGTCGTCAAGCACTTTAATTATCATTAATAAGTAGTACGGAATACATGAAATTTTGCGGGTTGTCACATTCTCCCCCTGCTAAGAAAATTTCATCCCGAAATTTAGCTCGTGGTTACTGAGGAAGCTAGTTAAGTTGCGTTGGTTTCCTGGTTTTCCTGGGGTGTCACATCATCCCCCCGTTGATTTGGAATTTCGTCCCGAAATTCTGAAGTCGCTTCGGCCTCAGTAGTGGTTGCACTTTTCTTAACAGCTGGGGATACTTGAGTTTCATTTTGTCTTCTCGTTCCCAGGTATACTCTGGGTCACGACGGGAATCCCAACGAACTCGGACGAGAGGTATCCTGGTGCGCTTGAGAATTTTAACATCTCGATCCGTAATCTCTACTGGTTCTTCGACGAATCGCAGTTGGTCGTCGATAGTGAGCTCCTTGAGGGGAACTATGAGGGTCTCGTCTGACCGACATTTCTTCAAATTTGACACGTGGAATACGTTGTGAACTCCCCTGAGTTCTTCAGGTAGATTCAACCTGTAAGCGACTTTGCCAATTTTCTCAATGATTTCGAATGGTCCGACATAACGCGGATTGAGCTTGCCTCATTTGCCAAAACGAACTACACCTTTCCAAGGTGAGACTTTGAGTAGCACTCGATCCCCAACCTGGAACTCGAGTGATTTTCTTCGCTTATTGGCATAGCTTTTCTGATGGTCACGAGCTGCCGCCATTCGTTGTCGTATTTGAGAAATTCTCTCGGTGGTAACTACCACAAGTTCTGGGCCAGTGATTTGGCTGTCACAAACTTCTGCCTAACAGAGAGGTGATCGGCATTTGCGTCCGTACAATGCCTCGAACGGAGCGGCCTGGATGCTGGTGTGGTAACTGTTATTATACGAAAAATCCACTAGCGGGAGGTGCTTTTCCCAGCCATTACCAAAATCGATTACACACGCCCTAAGAATGTCTTCAAGGGTTTGGATAATGCATTCAAATTGCACATCCGTCTGTGGGTGATAAGCGGTGCTCATATCTAAACGTGAGCTAAAAGACTTATGCATGGCTTGCCACAGTTCGGAGGTAAAACGCGCGTCACGATCGGAAATGATGGAGGTTGGCACTCCGTGCCTTGATACCACTTCCTTTAGGTAAATGTCTGCTAAAGTAGAAAACTTATCCGTTTCCTTGATTGCCAGAAAATGTGCAGATTTGGTCAGTCGGTCCACGATCACCCAAATGGTATCGTTTCCGCGTTGTGATCTCGGTAGGCCAGTAACGAAATCCATGGAAGTTTGCTCTCATTTCCATTTAGGTATTTATGGTTGTTGAAGTAGGCCTGATGGTTTCTGATATTCAGTCTTGACTCTCGCACAAGTCAAACATTTGCTGACGTAGGTTGCTATGCTGGTTTTCATACCAGGCCACCAGTATGTAGTCTTGAGATCGTGGTACATCTTATCCGAACCAGGATGTACCGAATAACGAGACTTACGTGCTTCATCCATCACAAGCTCGCGTAAGTTTCCATACAGTGGAACCCAGATGCGTCCGTTAACATAGTAGGCACCGTCTTCTTTTTGTTCTAGCCGCTGCCTTGATCCTCGTAAGGATTCGGCCTTGATGTTTTTTGTTTTCAACGCTTCAACCTGAGCATCTCGTATTTGAGCGGGAAGGTTAGATTGGATGGTAAGCTGTAAAGCACGTACACGCTTAGGTATAGTATCCTTTCGACTGAGGGCGTCGGCCACAACATTGGCCTTGCCCGGATGGTACTTGATCGCACATTCGTAATCGTTCAAGAGCTCGACCCATCGGCGTTGACGCATGTTTAACTCCTCTTGCTTGAAGATATGCTCGAGACTCCTGTGATCGGTGTATATGGTGCACTTGGTACCGTACAGGTAATGTCTCCATATCTTAAGTGCGAAAACAACTGCTCCCAATTCCAAGTCGTGTGTAGTGTAGTTCCTTTCGTGAACCTTAAGTTGGCGTGATGCGTAGGCAATGACCTTGTCATGTTGCATCAACACGCAACCAAGTCCTTGGATGGGAGCGTCGCAATAAACCACAAAATCATCTGTGCCTTCAGGCAATGAGAGGATAGGCGCGCTACAAAGTCTATCTTTTAAGTGTTGAAATGCGGACTCCTGTGCATCACCCCAATGGTAGGTGACACCTTTCTGAGTCAGTGAAGTGAGAGGTTGCGCAATCTTTGTGAAATCCTTGATAAACCTTCTGTAATACCCTGCCAAACCCAAGAATTTGCGGATTTTTGTTGGTGTGCGGGGTGCAGGCCAGTTCTTGATCGAGTCAACCTTAGATGGATCAACATGGATTCCATCATTGTTTACCACATGGCCTAGAAAGTGGACTTCACGAAGCCAGAAGTCACATTTCGAAAACTTGGCATACAACTGCTCTTTTCGAAGAAGTTCCAGAATAAGCCTCAGATGTTGCTCGTGTTCCTCCTGACTCTTAGAATAGATCAGGATGTCGTCGATGAACACTATGACAAACTTATCCAGGTAAGGCTTGCACACTTGGTTCATGAGATCCATTAAGACCGCAGGTGCATTCGTTAATCTGAAAGGCATAACTAGAAACTCGTAATGGCCGTAACGAGTTCTGAATGCTGTTTTGGAGACGTCCTCATCCCGGACTCTCAGTTGATGGTAACCTGATCTCAAATCAATCTTAGAGTAATAGCTCGACCCTTGAAACTGGTCGAACAAGTCGTCAATACGTGGAAGAGGATAACGATTCTTCATAGTCACCTTGTTAAGTTCGTGATAGTCAATACACATTCTGAAAGTACCGTCTTTCTTCTTCACGAATAGTACTGGAGCTCCCCAGGGCGAAGAGCTAGGACTATGAAACCCTTTTCCAAGAGTTCTTGTAGGTGCGTGGACAGTTCTTCGAGTTCCGATGGACCTAGACGATATGGTGCTCGAGCTACTGGTGCTGCTCCAGGAGCTAGCTCGATTTGAAACTCAACTTGGCGATGAGGCGGAAGACCAGGTAATTCCTCAGGAAATACCTCAGGAAAATCGCGCACAATAGGAATGTCTTCAATTCTCTTCTCTTCCGTTGATGTATCAGTAACGAGGGCTAGAATAGCGGTGTGGCCCTTTCGCAAACACTTCTGGGCCTTAAGGAAAGAGATAATGCCTACGACAGCACCACTCTTATCACCATGAATCACGAGGGGTTCTTCACCAGAACGAGGAATGCGGACGATTTTCTCCTTGCAAACAATCTCCGCTTGATGATGAGATAGCCAATCCATCCCAATAACGACGTCGAAACTACCAAGTGTGATAGGAATAAGATCGATAGAGAAAGTCTGACCAGCTAAGACGAGGTTGCAACCTTTAACTATGTGTGTGGCTTCAAGACTTATACCGTTTGCTAGTTCTACCGTGTGTTTGGTGTTTTAAGGATAATGGGGTACACTTAAGCAGCTGACTAACTCTTAGGAACACGTATCTAACATCTGTACCCGAATTAACTAAAATAGAAACAAGGAAATTGTCTGGTAGGAACTTACCCGCCACAACGTTGGGGTTGTTTCCTTCTTCCTCTTGTCCATTCAGGAACTCATGCTTACCAGTCCTGCGGTTATCCTTATTGTTTCCGTTATTGTTCCCGTTGCCCTGGTTGCCGCTGTTGTCACGATTCTGTCTCATCTGCGGACAGTTCCTCTTGAAGTGACCCTCAGCACTGCACTGGTAACATCTCTCATTACCCTGCTGGTGTTGCCGTTGGTTCCGGTTTGCAGGATTTGGGCTCCGACAGTCTCTTGCCATATGTCCCAACTTCTTGCATCGCTGGCAACACAATTCCGCACATGACCCGCTGTGGTGCCGTTGGCACTTGCGGCATCTCGGTTTATTCCCTAGGTATCCCCCTGATTTTGGTAGTTCAGCCCGAGTTTCCTGTGCGGTTCCCGTCGTATAGAGCTAGGACCCGCACCTTGGTGATCACCCCAAATATACTTGTTACTAATAAGAGCATTTGCATTGGAAGAGTTACGCTTGGGCAACTTGCCCTCTTCCACCGCCTGATCGGTGAGTTGGTGCGCCAAACGAACGACTTGCTGGATTGTGGGAAGGTTGGCCGCACTCACAGACCCTTGGATTTCCGGGACTAAGCCTCTGAGGTACAACTTGATTCGCCTAGATATGGGTTGTAACATGTTAGGACATAAGGCAGCCAAGTCGTTGGACCTCTTTGTGTACGCCTCAATCTCTGATCCTTCCATCTTCAAACCATAATACTCTATTTCCAGTTCCAGAATGTCGTCCAGGTGGCAGAATTCTTCCTTAATCCAATCCTTGAAGTCGCTCCAGAGAGTGGCATTCGCGTCTGCCAACCCGAGCATCTGAACCTGTGCGTTCCACCAAGAATACGCTTTCCCTTGCAACATGCCAGTAGCGTACTCTACTCGTTTGCTGGTAGGGCTTTCACTCTCTTCGAATGTTTATTCGATTCTTTGGATCCAGTGTAGAAGGCCGATTGTCCCTTCAGTGTCGTCGAAAGTGGGAGGTTTGCATTCTAGGAATGCCTTGAAGGTGCCCATGCGTGTTTGAGGGTGCATGGGTTGACTCCCTGTTTGGGTTGCTAAGGCTTCAGCAATCCGTTCGTTAATCAAGGTCGTCAGCTGACCCTGGGTCATGTCGAGACGTCCACTCATGATTTCACATCGAAGGGACAAACGTAAGAAAGGTGTCGCAAGGTGCGTAAGTGTGGAGTGACAGAAAAGAGTAAGCACACAAGGTTCAAATAGCAGATATCACATTAACTAATGCATACCATGAACAATGTACCATGTAACTAACAAGTAGGTAATATAAACATAAACCATATCACCTAGGATGTTGAGTCTTGCACGTGGAGCGAAGCGTCGTTGTGGATCGTTGAGCACTGTACAGGTTATAGTCTGGTTTTATCAAAAAGTTTTTCCCCTTTTCAAAACCAAGTTCGCTATAACCAATGGCTCTGATACCAATCTGTCACACCCCCAAAATCCACCATGCGGAGTACTACCGCTTGGAGGCGTGACGTGACCAGGATCGAGCCACCAATCATATGGAACAACACAATTAAGTAAACAAAACCAACCACAATACGATTGGTGACCAAAAGGAAGTAAACCGACTTTTGGTTAACAGTGGAAGCATAAAACGTATAGCGCTAAATCATAAGTTCACAGTTCATAAGTTTTAAGACCCAAAACATAAGTTCCATAAGTTTATAAAGTTTAATTAATAAGCATGGGACATAATAGTCCGCATCCCACAACAACCTCATCCTCGTGCAAGCTCCATAAGCATCTAGCGACCTGTAAGGCATGTAACAACCAGTCAACAACAAAGTTGAGTGAGTTCACGGTTGGTAGATTAGTTTTAAGTTGTTTCTGAAAAACGTGGTTTGACTTTCGTTGGCTTAATTGCCGTGGGGGTTACCCCTTAGTTGAAAGTATGTTTAACCAGTTCCTTTCATTACCCAATCCATACCCATGATTAGTGGGGGCTTCCCCATGTGAACTACTAGACGGTATGATATCGACTACTAACGAAATTAAGTTGTGACCAAAGTCAATGTCTATCAGCATTGACCCTTTGCCTTAGTCCATTAGTACATGCCCGTTCGAACGACACGGTGTGAGGTTTGTTAAACCTAATAGCGCTATTAACTAATGACCCGCTCGCCATCGGCCTCGGCGATTAAGTCGATATAAAATGAGAAACTTATGATAGAGTTTTGTCTAGTAAGTTTTAAGGTTGTTGTCCTACCCAAGGAGGACGAACGTACGTAGTTCTCCCAAAGAGAATACGCAGGATTAATATTGGCATCCTATCCAAGGAGGATGGCCGTACATATCCTACCTAAGTAAGATATGTAGATTCCATTTTAATTCTTTAACCCATTCCCAAACCACCGGGAATCCCATGCCTTAGAAAGTGTGTGAACTCACCTCGGTTTGCTCGGTTAGATTCTCAAATATAGCTAACAGTCAAGGTCGGTCAATCACGTCCTAATATGATTACCAGTTAGTCATTTAGTGATTTCCAAATAGAGCACAAAGTTTCTACACGTATTTATCACATAACATGCATTACTTTAACGGTTTATGCCTATATAAACTTCCCATCTATTCCCGTTCATAAATAAACATACGATATTGCACATAACACTTTTATTGACACATAACATGTTAGATCATTCACAGATAACATACTCGACATTTAGACACGCAAATTACAACTTATGTCATTTCAGCTTTAATATTCATAAACGGGCTGTTTTCGGACATTTTAATAAAATAGTTAACTTATTCCAAAGATTCCCAAATTTTTACAGAATATCTTAAACGATCCAAATATTATTTTGTAAAAATATCGGGTTCAGTTCATTACGAATATTTTACAAAAATTCATTTTCCGGACTGAAATCAGATTTATCTTTTTCTGACTGCAGTCCACGGAATAATTTATTTAAAATTCATCGAGAGTCCGATTTACGAACTTCCAGTGACAGAATTACAAACACATCGGTGGTCATCTACAGTACAATTTTCATGATATAACTCTACACGGAATTCAAGTTATGATTGAAAACAGAACGCATATTTTCAGCAGTAAAAATGCAGCTCTAGCTGCTGTTACAAAACGACACTTTAAAAATAGTAAATGAAGTCAAAAAATTATGATTCCAGTGCCATTAGAACCGTATTTCATAATACTTAAATCTAGACTTCAGAAAATACATTTTGCGTTAAGTTACAGTCTGGTTACAGCCAACTGAAGTTGGCTGTAAACACCAACCAGCTTTCTGTTTTAGTTCCCTACCTTATAACGCATGTTCGATTGATTCCGTTAACATGTTTAGTGATCTCAACAACATCAAACATCTATATTAACAAGCAAATCATCAGGAAATCAACAAGAATCATAACAACATCATATTAACATCACTTCATCACTAGACTAGTTTATGTTAAAGACTTGTTTAAGGTTCTTTAGAGTTTCTTATCATTTTGATCACTACACATCTTTAACCACCTAAACAGGATGTAAGAAGCAAAGATCTAAGTTCTTACCACTAGTTCAAGACTAGGGAAGTTCAAGAGTAAAAAAGTGTTAGATAAAAGAAGATGAGAGTGGTCCTTCAACTTCCAAAGCTTCCAAGCTTCTTAACTATGTTCCTTGTGCCCTTAGATCACCTTAGAATGCTTGATATTAGAATGAGAATGGATGTATGTATGGATGTAGGTTGAGCCGAGAATGAGGGAAGGAAGAAGAGAGGAGATGAAGTTGTGGAATGGTTGAGATGAAAGAGAATGGTGGTTTCTTGGTTTATAAGAATGTCTTCCCAACACTCCCTTATCCTCTAGTCCATATATCCCCCTTAAGTACTAGCAAATCCCTTAAACAAATCAAGAAAATCAAAGGGATGGGGGCCACTTCTAGAACCGGTTGGGGGGGGGGGTTGGTTTAGTTGGGTTGGGTTGGGTTGGGTTGTGATGATAAGTTAAGTTAGTTAGTTGAAATCTAATGTTTAGTTAGTGCTTTGAGTGTGTTATGTATTATATAGGGTGTTAGGGCGTTCGGGGACCATAACTAGCTTAATAAAAGTGAAACAATGTATTTGACAATATTTTTATGTTCCGGGTAATGTCCGGTTGTTCGGTTCGGTGTTGTTCCGTTAAAGTGCTTAATTAATCCGTAAAGTGTCCTACATATATATTTTTGTAACGTTTTTAATTTTCAACACTTAGGAAAACATACCGGACTATTTAGTAATTTTTCTGTACACTACTAGTATGTTAACAAGCACGTGTAAGTATAACACAGAAATCAGAAAGCAGTTAAATGATTCCACACAGTCGTCAAGCACTTTAATTATCATTAATAAGTAGTACGGAATACATGAAATTTTGCGGGTTGTCACACAAGACATGAGTTTAAGGCTACTAGTAGGTTTCTCCCCATGAACTTCTAAGATCTCACCAGTCGAAAACGGTATACGGACCAACTTCTCAAAACATACCACCTCAGCATGGTACTTGGATAACCAATCCATTCCTACTATTACATCGAAACTCCCGAGTTGCATCGGTGTGAGGTCAATAGGGAAAAAATGGTTATTAAGGTTCAACTGGCAATTTTGAAGAACAGAGTTGAGTACAACAGGTTCACCACTAGCTACTTCTACTGTCAAGGGCTTTCCTAGTTTTGTTCTAGTCATCGAAAGCAAAGGCTCAAAAGCTAAGGACACAAAACTCTTATCAGCACACGAATCAAATAGAACAGAAGCAGGATGGTTGTTAACAAGGAACGTACCGTTCACCACTTCGTTATCTGCGCGTGTCTCATTAGAATTTAGATTGAAAGCTCTACCACGAGCCGGTGCTTGATTCACATTTGCCAACCTCGGACAGTTGTTCCTGTAGTGGGTCAGATCCCCACAGTTGAAACATGAACCAGGCGGGTAGTGAGGTCTTGCAGGATCCTGGGCAGGTTTTTGTGCTGCTTGGTTTTGAACTGCCTGATTTTGATTTGGAACAAAACGGCAGGTGTTCGAAAGATGACCAGATTTGCCACAATTTGTGCAGATGCGGCATTGTAACTCTGGCTGGTGGTGGATGTTACATATGTTGCACAGGGGTGCGTTGCCAGCACACTGCCTCTTGGCGGCAGGTTGTGCAGCCTGATTAGGAGCGGCCTGATTAGTCTGAGCAGTGACAGCGAAATTCTTGGAAGCCTTACGCTTCCTAGATTTCTTTGAAGACTCAGCAGCTTTCTTGCCCTTTTTCTCATTGGTGCTATCAGACTGTTTCAGCTTCTTATCCCCTTTTCTATGGAGTTTACCCTTCTTGACTTGTGTTTCAGTAAGGGTAGCAGCTAGCTCAATGGCCTGTCGAATGGTAGTAGGGTTGCTGTAGTGACAATATCCTGAACAGGATCTGGCAAACCGTCTATGTATTTCTCAATGGCCTTATCCAAAGGCGTGACCATTGTAGGACAGAGCAAGCTTAACTCCTCATATCTATCTGTGTAAGCCCGGTGTTCACCACTTTCTTGCTTCAAGTCATGGAACTCATTTTCAAGTGCCCTCTGCTCGTGACGAGGACAAAATTCTCTTATCATGAGAGCTCTAAGTTCCTCCCATGTCTGACCCAAAGCAACATCAGCACCTCGGTCTCTCATTACCCCATTCCATCAGGTGAGAGCCCTCTTTTGGAATACACTCGAAGCAAACTCGACCTTACGGTTGTTAGGACACTGAACATGGCGAAAGGTGCTCTCAAGACTCTCAAACCACTGTAGGAGCCCAGTTGCTCCTTCAGAACCACAAAACTTGAGCGGTTTAGCCGAGTTAAAACTTTTGAAATTGCACCGAGTAGGTGCATTATTGTTATTGTTGGCTTGGTTTATTTGAGTGATGAGATTAGGTAGCATAGCAACCATATGCTGTGCTATAATAGCTGCTAGTTCGGCATTGGGTTCCTGAACGTTACGTCGAGGAGGCATTCTAAAAGAGGAAACATGAGAGAAAACGAGTGAGATGATGTGATGAAAGAAATGAGATGGCAATAAAATCGACAAAATGCAAGGATGGTGGTCATTTGATTGTTACCACAAAGCAAACAAACGACACACAGTGACAAATCAAAGTAAATAGGTCATAATAATGTATCGCTGAAGACATGCTCGCCTATAAGTGGACACTCACCCCAAGAGTTCCCAGGTAAGAGTGACTGGTCCGATACTGCGGATTTGTACGAACACTCTAGCCTTAGACAGAAAACTCAGGGTACAGGCACCCACCCTTCCAGTTTACACATGTTCACATTATTTAGACCCAAACTTTGACGAGATTTTGAAAAATTTGGAAGGTTTAAGAGATTGATGATTCATTTTGGCTTCATGCCTTCCATTATGTTTTGTTTTTGGTAATCACCTAAGGATAGGTGACGTGTATTGTTTTAAGATCTAAACACAAGATAACTTGTGTTAGGGTCCTAGAAAGTTATAGTCTAGGTCAAAGCATTACTAATAACCTAATTCCCTATAACCATTGGCTCTGATACCAACTCTTCTGTCACACCCCGGCCGTGTAAAACAACAAAACCGCGGCGAAAACGCCGGGGAGTGATGCGACAGAATTATTGTTTCAACAACCATGGTAATTAAAGTTTTGTATTATTAATTAAAGTGTTCATATTGTCTTGAAATTCAAACAAACATAACTTAAATAACTGTCTTTTAAGTCACTAAGGCCCAAGTCCGCCTAAGTGAAGCACAAACATCATCATGCATTAGCACCTGAAACACATGCAAAAATAGGTACTTCAGTGTAAAAATGCCTGTGAGATACATATGTTTTGTTTATGCAGGATTCATGACTTGTAGTTAAAAGAAGGGTTTAACAAAAAGTAGTCATGAACCTTGTAAAATGTTTTTCTTTATAAAATCATGTGAAAATCGATGTGAAAATCAAATGATAATAAAAGGATAATGCATGGTTAAATGAATAACCAAATAAAAGTTGTTAGGACCGGTTTTGACTCCGAAACGATTGCGAACCGAACGTGTGACATGCGGAATCCGTACACGAACGTGACCGAACACACGAGAACGTAATATAATCGGTGATTCTATTAACAGATCTGAAATCGTACAAAGCACCTGAATCATGTGGAGCACTTTCTCTCTCTAGCTTCTCTCTCTAACACTAGATCTCGAAAGTCTCCAAATGAGCTAAAGTCTCCAAAAGTTGCAAAAGTTCTAAATGAGAACCCTAATGGTTCTATTTATAGGCCAAGGTATAAGGAGGTTCTCCTTATTTACAAATATGCCACCTTGCCTTTACTAACAAGATATTACAATAAAAGCCTAGAATTAAACTGTTTCAGCTACGATTTGAGATGACGGAGGCGATAAACATAAATGCACTAACAGACTCCCCCTTGGATATTGCCGCAGTCAATCTCAAACATTTAGTCAGACTCGTAGCTTCTGATCTATCTCTCTCTCACTGAGTCTTCTTGAAGCTTTAACACATTTTCAGCAACGAAGACTCCCTCTTGCTTGAACAGAATCCCCGTGGATCTGTTTTCAGCTTCAGCTTCTTCCTTTCGGTAGACTCTTCAGGCTCCCCCTTTCGTCAAGCTTCCGTGCTTTTGGGATCGACACCTGGCTTTCCGTATACAAGCTCCTTCAGGATAGTTTCCTGGCACCTTGCACGCTTCCCCTTGCGTTGAGCTCGACTTCAGACTCCCCATTAGACTCGGCTGTCGGGATCGTAGTCTGGTACAACATCTGCAATCACTCAAACATTTATAAGTAAAAGCATTTTGAACATCCAATTGTCCAGGAATCATAATCCTGGCTCTATTAAACTTTCTAAATCAAGATCCTGGCTTTAAGATATAATAATATGAATATATCCAGGAATACTTGATTCTCTCTCTCTCTCTATCAACAATCTTTTAAGATTTGGCAGTTTCAGTGAACAGGATTGGAAACTGGCTCTATTCAATGGATTTTAACAATATTAGCATCCAAATCCCTCACAGTTAATCATCCAAGTCCAAATTAATGACCTTGGAGATTTCACAAACTGTTTTTGATTTTTGATTTTAAAACTTTCAAGTTTCAAATTAATGAACTTGTTTTATTTTTCAGAAACACGATCAGCGTACTTAGATTGTCAGACATCGATTGTCGAAAATAAAGCAGAAATCTTTGAAACTCAGCTCTCAGACATCGATTGTCGAAAATAAAGCAGAAATCAAAATCTTTTTGTATTTTTCTGAAACAAAAAGCAATAAAGAAATATTTACAAACATATTTACAGACAAAATTTTTGTTTGAGTTCGCGTCAGAGGATCATATCAGTTTATGACAAATCACTAGTACCGTTGAGCTTTAAAATACTTTAAGTTCTAAACGATTCACTTAGATTGTCAGTATACTGATCCACTTAAATTTTCACACAAAGTTCAATTGATTCGAGATACTGATTTAGTGTTTTAAGGACTTAAACTTATTCGCGTGTCCCACCTCAGAATATACTCCCGTATCCAGATCCCAATATTCAGTCTTACAGGTGAGTATACCTAGATGATATCTGTAAAGGGTTAAATGCGAGACCATGAGAGCTTAGGCTATTGCTTCCGCAAAATCAGAGAAATGATGGTTCGAATTTTAGGTGTGTTCCCTTTAGAGAATCTTTTCTTCAACAGCACATGATTAGCATTTTGCAATGTTTCATCATTTTTTATGCTGAGGGTGGTGCTTTTATTTCAACCAAGCGAAAAGTATTATACGGGGACTAGGCCATTGCTTCCACAAAATCAGAAGTCCCGGGATAATACCCCAGATATCACAAAGCATAAAGACCTAGTATCTCAGAAAGAGGGGTCTTTCAAACAAGATTTCGGGGGTTACCCATATATCCGAGAGATGTTCCCCACGAGATAAGTAAAGTATGATATTTAGGTTTATATCTCGAAAGCAATCTACTAAGCGTGTAAAAACCTACTGGCATATCATCAGTGAGACCGTTTATCACATTTAAACATTCCATTTCTTTAGCGTACTGTGATTGTCTACTGATGTACTATCATTTCCTCTTTTTACACAAAAACTCTTTTTTGAATTTTATCATGTTTTTGGCTTTTTCAAATTTTCAAATGTTTTGGATTTTCTGACATATTCTTACTCCCCCTAAAATGCAAAACCATTTAAAGACAATTTGACAAACCGATACTGAAAGCTTCGTCTTGCCATCCATTTTCTGCTTCTCATGCACTGATTTGCAGAAAATATAACATATAAAGTATGATGTACCCCCATGATTTACAACACATTGATTTTTACAGTTTGAAAACTGTTTTTCAATCTTGTGAAATTAATCATGTTTGTTCAGTCATGAGGGTTTCGGCGTATTCACGTAACATATTTTTTGGATTTTAGAATTTTGAAAAAAATTAAAAACAAACATATTTTTATTTTTCAAATATTTGACAAACTAAAAACATATTTTTGGTTTTTAAATTTTCAATTTTTAGGGTTTTTAGAAATATAGTTTATATATGTACAGAAAACAAACAAACTCCCTGTTTAACCATCGCAGGGACCGGCAGCCTCCTCTTCTCGTGCCAGGTTGCTCTTATTTCCATTTTCACACTCTTCAGTTTTCTTGAGCACCTGCACATTCAACTATTCAATCACTTGAACAATTTAGCCCAGGTCTATTGGACCTTAGGCATTTCAACACAATATGCATCATTTAACTTCGGAAAATCTTTGTCATTTTGTACAAAGACTTTGTCAATTTTCACTTCAGCTTTTTCATCATTTACCGAAGCAATTTGTTTCTTAACACTCCATGTTTGACCTTTAGGAGTACCTCGTTTGTAAAAATGTGACTCTTTTTGAACATTTTCATTCTGAACAACTTTTGGTTTCCAAAACTGGTTCAGTTTTGTTGTATCAACTGTTGTTTTCCAACATTGTGTTGTTCTAAATTTGGATGTCACAGGTTTCCATGTTTGTTGTGAGTCAGCCTTTGACATTTTCGGCTTCCAAGTTTGCTTTGTTTCAAACTTGGTTGACTTCTGATTCACAACATCAGACTTCTTTTTCGTTTCAACACCAACAGGTTTCAGATTTGGACACTTGCGTGCAAGATGTCCAGTTTGATTACATTTGAAACATGTTCTCTTTGAGACATCTTTGACCTGTTGTTGTTGCTTTTTCTGAGCATAGAACTCTTCATTAGACTATCGTCTATATTGGAGTTCTTTCTCTTCTTCTGAACTTGTTCCGTGAACAAAGTTCATCTTTTCCTGATAATTTGGCATTTCATTTCTTTTCCAACTTTGTTTCTTTTGATAACCCAACCCAGCCTTCATATTTTTCTTTTTGTAACCAGGTTTGTTATAAAAAGTTTTGTGACACTTTCCAGCAAACTTTAAAATTTCAGACTTTTCAATCTCAACCATCTTGAAAACTTTGTCAATCTTTTCTGAAATCACATTCTAAATCGGGAATACAACATCTAAGAATAATTTGTCCGATCCAATCATGGTATAAACCAATCCTTTTGAATCATCATTCAAATTTTTCTCGGATTTTGAGTTTTTCAGATATTCTTCATGAAAACTTCCTTCATTTTCATCTTGTGATTCAGTTTTACCTTTATCAACCGACTCTTCTTTCAGGACACTTTCAACGACCTTACCTACCACCTCTGAATCACTTGAATCATCAGATTTGGAATAGGTTACGTCAATGTTATCTGGCAATTGATCTACCATGTTGAAAACTTTTTCGACCTTCTCATCATCATAAAATGCGAACTTTTCCGGTGGTGGAACTTGATGAAACTCTGAGCCAATACCTTTCTTGCTATGCTCAAAATCTTTACCATTCGGTTTTAGATTGAAAAATCCTTTCAAGCACATATGATGATGCATGATAACTATGTAACTTGTTGTTATCCTGTTCTAAATCAGCTATTTGACGCTTTAGCTTAGCAACATCCTCAGTGTAAGAATTGACAACTTGTTGCTTTATTGAGTATTGTCGCTTAAGCGTATCAGTTATTTCAGAACAGTATTTCAATCTGGATTGAACAAGTTTCATTTGACTCTTCACATTTTGATATGACTCTTTTGTAATGTGATATGCCAATTTTATTGAGTCATATTCCTTTTTCATTTCTTGACATGCATTTTCTTTTTGTAAACACTCTTCAGTCATTTTCGAAATATTTTCTTTCAAAACTTCATTTTCTTTTTCTAACTTTTTACATTTTTCCGAAAGTTTTTCATCATTATCTTTCAAAATATTTTCGTTTTCTAACATTTCTTTCCATTTATTTTTGAAAACTTCTTCGATTTTATTGAATTCAAGATCTCTTGTTCTGAATTTTTCGTCTTTTTCAGTACAAGCACTGCACGTTTCCATGCATTTCTTGCCCTGTTCAACAGTTTTTAAGATTTCAGATTCATTTTTTACCTCGATGTTTGCTGCAACTTCTGTCTGATCAGCATCTTTCTTCTTTCCTTCTTTATCAACAGCTTCATCACCATCATCACCAGCAACTAAACTCTCATTCTTTACCTCTTCTTCTTCTTCTTTCTTCATCATCTCTTCCTGACCAACCTGTTGTTCTTCAGTAACAACTTTTTCTTCAACAACTTCTTTTATCACCTTCTCTTCTTCAATCTTCTCATCTTCTATCTTCTCATCTTCAACTTTCACAGCTTCGACTTTGACTTCTTCAACAACTTTCTTCAAATCATCGACTAACTCTTCAACATTCTTTTTCATTCCCTCTTCATCCCTCTTTTTCAAACTCGCAGTCATCACGTCACGAATTATCTTATCCAGCTTTTTCAGATAACCTGTTTTATCTTTCGCAATATTCGAATAGTATTCGCCGGACAGAGGAATTACTGCAAGAACATCATCAAAAACCACTTCTTTTCTGTGAACGACAGGATCACCATTTCTGTTGACATAGCAATCTCTCTTCTTGTCGTATCTTCCATAGTATTTTGCATCTTCGTATTCTTCTTGCATTTTCTCAATCCTGCATCCTACAAAGAATCTCTCTCTTTCAGTTTTCTCACTTAAAATCTCTTCTCGGCTTCTTTCCTTGATTTCAGCCATGATGTTATCTCCTTGATATTCACACCTCCTGTATGAATTTGACTCTGAATCTGCTGAATTTGAGTGCGTAATTGTGTGTTTGATCCGTGCAATCGAGCTCCTGCTCTGATACCACTTGTTAGGACCGGTTTTGACTCCGAAACGATTGCGAACCGAACGTGTGACGTGCGGAATCTGTACACGAACATGACCGAATACACAAGAACGTAATATAATCAGTGATTCTATTAACAGATCTGAAATCGTACAAAGCACCTGAATCACGTGGAGTACTTTCTCTCTCTAGCTTCTCTCTCTAACACTAGATCTCCAAAGTCTCCAAATGAGCTAAAGTCTCCAAAAGTTGCAAAAGTTCTAAATGAGAACCCTAATGGTTCTATTTATAGGCCAAGGTATAAGGAGGTTCTCCTTATTTACAAATATGCCACCTTGCCTTTACTAACAAGATATTACAATAAAAGCCTAGAATTAAACTGTTTCAGCTACGATTTGAGATGACGGAGGCGATAGACATAAATGCACTAACAAAAGTGTATTTGTATAAAATATGTAATTTGTAAAACAATGTCGTGTTCTTGTAAAAATGTTTCATGTTCTTGTCAAAGTGGTTTAGATAACGCAACAATGTGTAATACAATAAAAGCACTAATATATAGGAAGTACCAGCGGCGTATCCACCATGTTTTTATCATATAATACATAGCCCCGTTACATAAGTCACTTATCGATAACCAACCAAAATGTCTTGTTTAAAACCAATGTCCAAATGTTTAAGTGTAAACCATGTTCAATGTCATGTATAAAACGTATCATGTATAACCAAATGTCATGCATAGCAAGTAGCAAATACCTACTCAAACTATGTGATAATGTCAATGTGAAAATAACTATCATGTATGGTGAATAACTAGTAATTACTCAACCCCATAGGAAAATGTACAAAACAAGGTTTTTGAATAAACCTAAGTTTAAATCAGATGTTATGTTTTGTAGAAAACAATGCTTTATGATTACAAACATTTATGCAGTAATGTTAATCGCATACATTCAAGCCTTGCCACTGTGGCGACAAACCTTTAAACAAATTAAAGGTTTATCTAAATTATGTATATCGGATTCTGTCATCCCCAACTTCCAAACAAACCTAGGAAGTCGGAAACGGGATTTGTCAAGTCCTATGGTACCTTTACATACTACCGAGCGGCGTAGCTAATGTTAATGAATGTATTATTGTCCCGATTAAACACCCCAAATGTCATAACCAATGTAGCATGTGAAAACCATGTACTAGGTATGCTAAGTAAACATACATAGTAGAAATGATCATGTAAAACAATATGCTAGCATGCTCAGTAAACATACATAGCAAAAATGTCATGTAAATCAATGTGTCCATATGTTGAGTAAACATATGCAACAAATGTGTAATAAATCAATGTGCTAGCATGCTTAACATACATAGCAAAACATGGTTAAAATCATGTACTATATGTGTACTAGGTGAAACTAACATGTTTATGTCATAAAAGCATGAAAAGCACGAAAGTAACACGTATGTACATGTGTATCACCCCAAAGTAGTTGAAAGCGGTAAAAGAGGAGAACTATGTACTCACTTGGGATTGCGTATTAGTCTTGAGAATAAGACCAATTTAAGCTCCAAGTATCACGGAATCAACAGGGCACCTAGTATAGGTAACTATGTTAATGATCGGATCCTAAATCGGGAGATAGGATAGAATGATGTTCTATAAATCAAATGAGTATTTGAACTCATATGGTATGATTTAATAGAGCTAACATTCTGATTTGGAAGTCTATCTAAGTGCTTTTGACCCGTTTCAACCCGTTATGGTAGTTTAAGCCATTATAACTTGTCGTTTTCGTAAAACTATGGTCGGATGGTTATCTATGTGCTATGTCAAGTCTTACATGCCCAAATATGCTTAAACATGTTACTAAATCAGATTATATGTCCAAAATATGTTCACATAGGCAAAATACGGATTTATGCTTCAAAAGGACATTTTGGTCATTTCCTATGGGCATATAATGTCACACCCCGATTTGCAGCGGAAGAAAGAACGTGGGATGCAACAGACACCTCTGGTACATGCGCATTATTTATAAAGACACTACAATTTATTAATTACAAAATGTTATTACATACTACATGTATGTTACAACTGCGTGTTCCCATGAACCACATAAGTCTTCTAAGTCGCATGCGTCTATCT
>JARYGA010046721.1:0-17636 GCA_030545235.1 Helianthus tuberosus
TCTCTTCCGCATCACCTAACCTCCAAATCAACCCTTTCTTCTCAACATTTAACCGTTCCTTCTCTTCCGCAAAGAGTTTCTTCTCATTCTTAAACTCCAGATAGTCTTCCCCCATTTCTCTCCACTCACGGACAATCTCCTGTGAAGTGGACCAGAAATTAACCCCGGCTTGAACATGCTCGTCCAAGAGCTCTAACCGGCGGCGCCTCTTCTGGAACATCCTTTCAGCCGGAGGGAGAGACATGGAGAAAAATTCATGACAATTATCCAGATTATCCATCCTGGAACCCTGGGTCAAGTTCCAACGGGGGACGTGCGGAAGATCATCACAAGCAGGATTCGTTGTATCAAAAGAATCAGCATGAACTTTTCCAAACTGGGGGCTGCGGACAGCACCTGAGGTTGCACCACCACCATCACCCGGTGGGCGTTTGGTATACACCGTTTGATGAGGAGTAGTTTCACTCACCTCTACTTCAACCTCAACATTCTTACCGCAATCACCGCCCGCAGCACCACCTGCATTACCGCCACCTTCTCCAACCTGCTCAACCCTCACATCTCCTTTCTTCGTCCCATCAGGAGTGTCATGAGGAGGAGACGACCCAAAAGTCCTCGACGGCGGAGATTCTGGAGGAGTAATTTTGGAAATATCAACCTTGTGTCCAGTCTTGGCTGTTTTAGCACCTGCTCCAAAACGAGCAGTACATTCAAAGAAAAGAAGGACAAACATACAAAAAATGTAAAACAGACTCAAAGAAGCTTAAACGAATACCGGAAGCTTCAAAAATCTTCTGCAACAAATCCGAAGGTTTTTCAGCAAAAATACCCATATCAATGTCCGACTCAGAAGGGGCGGGAGGATTCTCTTTCTGAAGTTTAATCTTCTTCGAGGCAAGCAAAGCAGCAGCCTGCTCGTCAAGCTTTCGCTTCTTATCATCAAAGGCCTTCTTCTGCAGCATCTCCGTCAAAGTCGCGCGGTCCTCAGGGTCCGTCGCAGGTTGCTTCTCTACAACTCCTAAACCGGACAACGTATCAGAAACGACAACATAATCAAGGATACGAGGAGTATGAAGTCGCTTACGAGGAGACTTAGAGGAAGTTCCTTCAGTCTTTTTCCCTTTCCCTTCCGCCTGATCAGCTTTCGCCTTCCTCTTCGTCTCCAATGGGTCAACAGGTTCGACCGGAATCTCCAAATCATCACCAACAGCCTCGTTCACCGGCTCATGCGCAACCCCTTGCGCCGGACCTGCACGCGCGGAAGGAGAGGTTAGGTCTTCCAAAGATCTGCCAGACCCATCACTCGAGAGAACGATAACTTCCTCTTGAATGGAATCAAATGCATCATCATCATTTTCACTATCTTCACCTAAGACAGTGTTCACATAAGCAGTGAAACTCTCATCACTCGGATGCAGAAAACGGCCACGGATCTGATCCAACCAGGGTTGTTTGTCAGGTTTTTGTATCGCCTCAACCATTGCACCCGGCGCCTTCGGATCCAAAACGTTCAACAACGTGAACCCTACTGCACAAAAAGACGGATAAAGAACAATGCACAAACAATACAACGTACAACACAAAAAAAAAGAGAGAAGAGTAGGATTACGGAACGAGACATACACTTGCCCTCATGACCATAAACCGGGACCCCCATCGGATGTTTAGGGATCCACTTCATACTCATCCCGGCACCAACCAACGCCATTTCCTCAAGCTGGATTATCGGAGTGGCTTTACGGGTCAACCTCTTATACCAGTCTTGATCAGCAAAATTTGCAACCACATCAACTTTTGGGATACCCTCATCCACAGATCTGTAATGCATGTCCATCGGAATAACACCCCGGCGAATATAAAAAAACTTCTGCTTCCAATCATGGAGACTCTTCAGTGGCACAGAGCAAACCGGAGAAACGTTGGTACGAGCACTGAAAGAGTAAAACCCACTTGTATACGTAACAGTGTAGAAGACGTTGAACATCTCAAACGTCGGGTCTAAAAGGTTCGCCATACAAACAAACTCGAAGTGAGTAATCCGAGGGAGTCCGATGGCATTTATCTGAGAGATGTGGAGACCATAACCCCTCAACACATCGGCAGTAAATCGGGTCATTGGTAGCCTGAGGTTACCCTCCCGGAAGAAGGAAGCATACAGAGTCAAATGACCGGGAGGAGCATCCATGGCTGTAGAACCAGGAGTAGGATACTGAGCACCCCAATCAGGGAGAAAACCCATCTCCCTTACTAAATTATGGAATTCCTCCTCTTTCCATCCTATCACCGCCTGATCTGGGCCGGCAGGAGTTTTCCCCTTGTTCCTCCTTTTTCTCGAAGAAGGGTTTGCAGAAGACATTTTGGAGAAACAAACAAGAACACAGATGAACTCAGGAGAAGGAAAGAAAACGGAAGAAGATGAGAGAAACTGGGAATTCAAATTTTGAATAAAGAAGAAGAAAGAGGAACCACCATCTACTTATACCCATCGCATTTAATGCGATGGGTAGTGGAGGCGTCAGAATATGGAAAGGCGACCAATAAGGGAGAGACACGTCAGAGGAGAGAGAAGGCGGCACCTCTTTTTCCAGAAGCAGGTGAACAGACACCTAACATGTCGCAGAAAAAGCAACTGAAGGTTACTGAAAAGACAACTGTTCACCCGACACCAGACAGTCACATCAATCACCCTTTCCCAAGAGAGACAAAGCTTTCTCTTGAAGACACCTTTATAAAAGGCCAAAACCCATGCGCCATGCACCATGCGTCCATTTGGCCCACTTTTATAAAAGGCCAAAACCCATGCGCCATGCGTCCATTTGGCTCACTTTTATAAAAGGCCAAAACCCATGCGCCATGCGTCCATTTGGCTCACTTTTTTCAAAGAGCTAACACCCATGCGCCATGCGTCCATTTGGCTCACTTTTTTCAAAGAGCTAAAACCCATGCGCCATGCGTCCATTTGGCTCACTTTTTCAAAGAGCTAAAACCCATGCGTCATGCGCCATGCGTCCATTTGGCTCACCTTTATAAAAGGCCAAAACCCATGCGCCATGCGCCATGCGTCCATTTGGCTCACTTTTTCAAGGAGCTAAAACCCATGCGCCATGCGTCCATTTGGCTCACCTTTATAAAAGGCCAAAACCCATGCGCCATGCGCCATGCGTCCATTTGGCTCACTTTTTCAAGGAGCTAAAACCCATGCGCCATGCGTCCATTTGGCTCACCTTTATAAAAGGCCAAAACCCATGCGCCATACGTCCATCTGGCTCACTTTTTCAAGGAGCTAAAACCCATGCGCCATGCGTCCGTCTGGCTCACTTTTTCTACAAGGAATCAGAAACCATACGCCCATCATGCGCAAACGGCTTAAGAAAAAACACTACCTTCATAAGTCCAGCATCCCTCCTAGACGATCAACTCAACTAGAAGGCACACTGGACTGGGGGGACTTGAAGAGGTATGGTCCCAATTCTTTACCCACATGGCAAGGACCACACCACTTTTTCCAGCTTATGTGGCGCTGACATCAACGACACCATCCAAAAGCTTCCAGAAGCTTCTGGAAAATACGAAGGCAACACTAAAGATGCTCCATCCGACATAAAGGACAACACGTGTCACCAGTCATCAAGCGCCAAGTAAGCCTGTGACGAATCCAGGAGCAATCCGACAATGCCAGTACGACGTCCCCAAAGGAGGCAAATACAGGCGCGCCACGTGTACCACTACACTGACCACAGCAGAGGAGACCAAAGGGATATTCCCCTTGGTCGGACAGCTGGCGCGCGTCTACAGCTGGCATCGATGCTCCTCTCCTTCTTAATCCTCCGGCTATAAATAGGACCCTTCACCATCCAGGTTGATCATCTCGCTCTCCCTATTCCCATACTTAACACACACTCTTATTCCCTTCTCGGAACAGTACTTATTCTCACGCCGGAGCCTGGTTAAGAGGGAAACCCCCATATTCCCCTCTTAACGAGACTAACGGTGTTGCTGTTTTGCAGGAACCGAGCCACATCGCGAGTAGAAACAGAGATTGAACCCACAGACGAAATAACCCCACTGATTAACCATAGTGTTAACCAGTGTTTCATCACACTAAAAAGTGGATTTTGCCTAAGTATAAGTAGTCTAAGAAGGATTGTGATGATGACATGTGGCACTCCTAATAAATAGGAATGAATGGCATTTTAGTCTTTATAAATAGGAGTGAAAATAAAATGTGACACCCCTTTTGTTTTTTAAAAATACAACAAAAAATCTAGCACAAAAGTCTAGTACAAAAAACGTAGTACAAAAAACGTAGTACAAAAAACGTAGTACAAAAAATATAGCACAAAAAATGTAGTACAAAAAAATATAGCACAAGAAAATTTAGTACAAAAAAATATAGCACGAAAAAATTCAGCAAAAAAATATAGTACAAAAAAATCTAGCACAAAAAATTGAGAAAAAAAATTAAGACAAAAAAATTAGCACAAAAATATAGTACAAAAATCCAGCACAAAAAATATTATACAACACATTTTAGTGGGTTTTTTAGTCTTCATATTTTATATAGCAATATGGTACTCAAATTAAAGATAAAAAACATTCGACTATATACAACATAGACCAAAATGCCCTTCATTCCCACTTATTAGGAGTGCCACATGTCTTCATCACAATCCTTCTTAGACTATATATATATATATATATATATATATATATAGGGGAAGGTTCTATGCAGAACACTAAATATTGCAAGAACGTGCAGAACAAAATGAATTACTTTTTTTTTTCAATCCTAAAAACCTAAAAAGTAAATGAAAATGTTACAAATGTTAGATTTATTGTTTCTCACACTAGAATTCAAAATAAAATATGGAAAAATTTTAGTTTTTATATAACCTACATATAGGTAGGTTATGTGTAGGTTAAATTACCTACATGTATGTAGGCTATGTGTAGATAAAAATATATGATTTTTATGTATATGTAATACACATACGAATATAAGAAACAAAAAATTTAAAAAAATATCAAACTTAAATCTCAAAATTTAGTGATTTAGAGTTGTTCTTTTTGTTCTTGCAATATTTAGTGTTCTGTAATCATCCTCACCCTACCCTATATATATATATATATATATATATATATATATATATATATATATATATAGGGTAAGGTTCATTTGAGAACCACCTTTATTGTGAGAACCATGAGAATCAATGTGAACACACACAAAAAAAACCCTAAACCCCCACCCCCACCCAAGCTAAAATGCTAAAAACTAAACCCCCAAAAAACCTTAAAAAATCTAAAAAACAAACAAATTTTTTTTTGCTAACGAAAATCGGCGATTTTTACCTAAAAAAATATTAAAAATAAAATTGTGTGTTTTTAGCTATTTTTAGGTATTTTTGGTTGTGTTCGCATTGGTTCTCGCGGTTCTCGCAATAAAGGGTGTTCCTAACGGATCCTTCTGCTATATATATATATATATATATATATATATATATATATATATATATATATATATATATATATGGTAGGGTTCTAGAGTGAACACTAGGTTGAGAGTGAACTGTGTGAAATAATCTGGGCCATTGGATTACATCATCTAGAGATTTTTAAACAATGGCAAGATTGTAATTATAATGTTATAACTTTCCTTTAAAATAATTGACAGAAGAGTATTTTCGTCATTTCTAAATTGAATTTATTAAACAATATAATCAAAATCCTTAAAATCTCTCTAGTTTCGTTTATACAAGATACACAGTTGTTAGTGTTTACACATTTGTACAGTCTCGCTAGTATCAGTTTATACAAGATACACAGCTGGTAGTTTATACAAATGTGTATAGTATCGCTAACTATCAGTTTATACAAGATACACAGTTGTTAGTTTATACACATGTGTACAGACTTTTATATATATGTGCATTATATTCATAAATGGTCACATATGTGTATAATAACAACATATAGTATATTATGCATGCACACGAGTAGATTCATATAAAAATTATGAAATTTATGAAAACGAAACAAGTCACATGTATGTAAATTTGTAATATGCATATGTGTATATACATAACAATATACATATGTGTATATCCATAACAAAGAGCATAATACGTATGCACATATCCGTAGATTTGTATGAAATTATAAAAGCAACTAGAACCAAGCAGGTTACATGTATGTATAAACGTAATATACGCATATGTATATATAATCATATAATTAAAACAACAATGTACATATGTGTATTGAATGAAATATATTTGTATCTTCGCGTGATACTTGAGGTACATATATGTGTAGAGTGAGATATATTTATGTATCAAAGTGATACCTAGTTTTCTTAATTGATTATTTCACGTATCGTTTATGTATACTATATACGTATAATCCTTGCACTCATGATCAGTTAGTTTTTTACTCAGTGTTTGATTATGTTGGTAATAGCATAAATAAATAACTTCATCACATATTAAAAAAAAAAAATTAATGCCCAAAAATAATCATAATTTCAATCTCACACATTTTTCAATATTTATTGAAAATTATAAAAAGTTAAAAACAATATATTATGATATCTATATATATGGATAATAAAAGAAAACAATATTCAAGTTAAAATTAGAGTTAATTACACAGATGGACCATATGCTTTATAGCTAGTTTCACCTTTGGGTACTAACTATTTTTTTAACAGGTTTAGGTTTTATGGTTTCAATTTTGTAACACCTATGGCTACTAACACCAAAATTAGTTAATTTTATCAATATAATGACTAAAATACCCTTCCATTTTTTTTAATTTTATCAATGTAACACATTTGGGTACTAACACCTAATTTTATTTAAGTTTAAATCAATTTTACGAAATCTATTTATCTTTTTTGTTTTCATCTTTTTATTATATCTCTTAATTAACATAAAATCTATTTAATTTTTTTATTTTCATCTTTTTATTAAATTTCTTATTTAACATAAAATCTACTAGTTACACCAGTATTTTTTTTTGTTCTTTTACATTTTAGTATTTTAGAACTTATACAGTTTCTATATTTATTATATTGATCACTGAGATATAAAATACATATTAATATAAAACTAATTATATGCACAATTCCGTTCTAAAAAATTAAATACACAGTTGAAAAGTTTACTAGATACAAGTTAGTTGAATCCAAAATTGAAAACGAGTAAGGTTTACATTATTTAAAACTAACAGCTTTATACATGTCTATTTTTTAATTTACATTAAAGTTATTTATTATTATCTATCATATCTACCCAAAATTGAAAACGAGTAAGTTTTACATTATTTAAAACAAGTAAGATATTTAATTCACATAAAACTATATAGCTAGTAGATTTTATTTAGAAAATCTATTTAAAAAAATACTGGTTTAACTAGTAGATTATATGTTAAATAAGAAATTTTATAAAAAGATGAAAATAATTAAATAAATAGATTTTATGTTAACTAAAAGATATAATAAAAAGATAAAAATAAAAAAATAAATAGATTTTGTAAAATTGATTTAAACTTAAATAAAATTAGATGTTAGTACCCAAAGGTGTTACATTGATAAAATTTAAAAAAATAGAAGGGTATTTTAGTAATTATATTGATAAAATTAACTAATTTTGGTGTTAGTACCCATAGGTGTTACAAAATTAAAACCATAAAACCTAAACCTGTTAAAAGAAATAGTTAGTACCCAAAGGAGTTACGTCGTTTATATAATGATGCTTTTGGCGCGTAATAACTGAATTTCAGTTACTGTGTTGTTTCTTCTTCCTGTAATCCTCAACGCGTTTTAACACTCATTTTTACGTTTTGTATTTAGTGGCTTTTTATTTGTTTTGAATGGTGTGTTATCATTTTTTGGTGGTGTTTTGAATTTGAGCGGTAAAAGACCCTTTTACCCTTAATGAAGTTCGTCCACTTAATAGAATTGGTGTTATTTACGATAACACCACCGCGCCAATCTAGTCCATAGATTGTTTTGATCGGACGATCTATAATCGTTCTCACACTTTTCACCGTTTTCTCTAAATCCTGACCCTATATATATATATATAGGGGAAGGTTCAATTGAAAACCACTAGTTATTGTGAAAACTCGAAAACTAATTAAAAAAGCCAAAAAAACATACCAAATTTTTTTTTGCATACCACTTTTCGCCATTTTTTATATATATAAAAAAAGAATTTAAAAAAAAACTTTTGTAGTGCACATGTGTACTAAAAAAAAAAATTTTGAAAAAAAGTTTTTTTTTATATAAAAAAAACCTTCGATTTTTATAAAAAAAATTGAAAAAAAAAAATTGTGTGTTTTTTAGGCTTTTTTTAGTTAGTTTTCGAGTTTTCACAATAAAAGTGGTTTTTATTTGAACCATCTATATATATATAGGGAAGGGTTTAAATGAGAACACCCAATTTTTGTGAGAACCATGAGAACAAATCTCAGCCACTCATCTTTATCCCTTGTGTTTTAATCATGGTTGCAAAAGTCGCTAGGCGCTCCCTAGTCGGTCGAGCGGGGAGTTGAGAGTACTCGGTATACGCGGAGAGTACTCGGGGAGTACTCGGACATGTTAAATTGTAAAGAAATTAGTTTTCAGAAATTAAATATATGTCTAATAACATAAATTTACTAATATCTATAACAAAATACGTGAAAATGATATTCACTATTTAATATGATAGTCATATAAATTACGTTTTATAATTTTTTAAGTCAAACTCGGTCCGAATTGACCTACTAGATCTGATTTTGACCGAGTTTGACCGCGTTTGATCGATTCCGAGTAACTAGTCGGAGTTAGAGAAAGTCGCCTCGGCAGCCTACCTTGTAGCGACTACTCGGGGAGTACTCGGCCTTGGAAACCTTGTTTTACAACCATGCTTTTAATGAAAAGGGTAATTTAGTAAAAGAGTTAATTACATAGTTAGTCCCTGTGGTTTGCACAAAATAACATATTTAGGTACTAATAGTTTAAAATCACCTTCTAGGGTAGTAACTTTTCATTTTGTAACGTTTGGAGGTATTAACTTCTAGGGTATTAACATAGTTAGTCCCTGTGTTTTGCACAAATAACATATTTAGGTACTAATAAAATGTGATTTTAAACCTAAAAATAACGTTAATACCTCCAAACGTTACAAAATGAAAAGTTAATACCCTAGAATGTGATTTTAAACTATTAGTACCTAAGTATGTTACTTTATGCAAACTACAGGGACTAACTATGTAATTAACTCTTTAGTAAAAATACAATTCTCTTATATTGTACTAGTCGTATCTAAAAAAAAACCCTGAAATCATAAGATGAAATCACCCACTTACCAAATCAAGAAGATGAAGAAATCTCATACGCAAATCTGAAATCCTCCATGACTTTTTCAATCGTTTGATTAATTCAACGTTTTTAGGGCTTTTTAATATTCAATCAGTTCTGTTCTGAAGCTATATTCAGCATCCATTTCTTAGTGATTTGCATGTATGAACTCAGGTTTTCGGTTATTGTTTATTCAATTCTAATCTTTGTTGATTTGTTGTTTTTGTTACAAGTTCATTGAATTTCGATTTTCAATGACTATTGATTTTGTTTATATGTTTCACAATCTCAAATTGAATCTATGGATTTTACATGTTTGCTCATAATTTGCGCTAATTTGTTGTTGTTTGGTGAATTACAGTCATGGTTTGTCTTACAACTTTTGAGAGCAATAGTGATTTGAATTGCATAAATGTTGTTAATCATGAGGAACAATTAGAAGGGCTGGTTGAAGTAGGTGGGGTAGCTAATATGATGAATCTACAATCTGGTAAATCAATTGTTCAGGAGCAAAACAACATGATGTCGAATGTGTCCAGCTCTGATGATGCACTGAACAATTCCATTACTACTACTCTAGATGTTCATAAGACAATGGATAAACGTTATTGTACAATTTGTGGTGTTTGGGTTATCATGTTGCTAGAAATTGTCCAAAAAAATAAAAGTCTAGGGTTCAACATTGTCGCAACCCCCAATCCCAAATCCCCGGGAACGGGCGGTCGCGAGCCAGTTTTGGGGGTATCTTGTATTGTCTAATTTGGCAGCGGAAATTTTCATCAGGACCGTAGTTAGGAAACATTTGATCAGAGTAAAATACCACATTTTCATAATATTAAATACATGGGATAAAACCCAAGTTTGCCGTACACATATTTTTATAGGAATAAATCCTATTTTATTTAATAAAAACATCTATTTTATTTTGGGTAACTTTATTGCCACTTTTCTAAGCCTTCAGTGCTGTCCAGCTGGCTTCTATTTGGCTTTCATAATTTGTTACCTGAAACGCGTTTTTAAAACATTTGTGAGTGGGAAATACTGGTGAGTGAATCCCAGTTTAATCAAGTTTAAATAAAACCATTGTACAGTATTGAGGGCGATCTCGCAATTACATTTGTTTCCAAGTTATATCAATTAACATCCATGGTACTGTCTGACCCGACTTGTGAAAATGTTACTCCTTGACCAGGTGGTAACAAATTTTGTATACAAAACCCCAACATACTCATGATAATTGTATTCTTACAAATACTCAATAACTGCTTAATATACATTTAATTGTATGAGGTTTTGTAAAAACAGTTAACAAAAGGTTTACAAAAAGCGGATCAACTCACATTGCTGTCTTAGATTATCCTTTAGGGTTTCCTGGTGACAATCTATAATTTACACAAATGCACACGTGTTAGTATAATAACCCATTTTAACATTAGGAATACCCTCCCCGAGACGGCATTCCAACGACTACGTCGGGCAGAACCACGACAGCCGTTACGGAACCCTAGATCAATCGGGCAGACTATCTAATACGTATCCAGGGGTTATAATACTTACAACGGAGCAGAACTTCGCTATTTAGGGGGGTATAATACCCGTGTATTATGCCTACTATGAGAGAATTACGTTTAGAAAGAAAGTTTTGAACGAGTTTTGCTGAAACCCGTTGCCTACTATTTATAGTGCCACAACTCGACTTTTACGCGGCCCGCGTAAATGTTAACATAGGGCTACGCGGCCCGCGTCAAACACGGTCAAAGGCGTAGGTGATCCGGGTCAGCTTATAGGTTCAACACGAGTCGGACACGTGTCATCACCAGGCTGCGCCACACTTTGGATCTCTAACGGCCCGCGTAAGACCCTTAAGAAGTTTACGCGGCCCGCGACAACCCTAAAAACTTGATTTTTGATTATTTTTAATAATATTTAAGGTATTCGGGGCCCGTTTTCACGTATGGGGTGTATTTAGGGACCTATTGGGATATTTTAAAATATATTAGGGTGTCGGAAATATTATGAGGGTGTCAGTTTATGTTAGGGTTGTTATATCCTCCCCACCTTATTTTAGAGCTCGTCCTCGAGATCTACTGGAACAAGTGTGGATATTTCTTTTGCATTTCAGATTTAAGCTCCCATGTGTACTCAGGTCCTCTTTTGGAGTCCCACTTCACTTTGACCAGAACTAGTCTCTTGTGTTTGAGTTTTTTGACTTTCCTGTCTTCAATCTGTAGAGGCCTTTCTACAAACTTGAGTTGTTCATTTACCTCTATATCCTTAAGTGGTATTACGAGTGATTCATCGGTTAAACACTTTTTAAGATTAGATACATGAAACACATCATGTATTCCTGCCATTTCCTCTGACAGTTGTAGCTGATAGGCTACAGGTCTTACTCTTCTAATAATCTTAAAAGGTCCAACATACCTGGGACTTAGCTTTCCTCTTTTGATGAATCTTACCACTCCTTTCCAAGGAGAGACTTTTAACAATACTCGGTCCCCTTACTTGAAATTCCAATGGTTTATGTCGGTTATCAGCATAGCTCTTCTATCGATTACGTGCTGCTTTCAGTCGTTCCTTGACTTGAATAATCTTGTCGGTTGTTTCCTGCACTATCTTAGGTCCAGATAGTTGCTTCTCCCCAATTTCTGACCAACAGACTGGGGTTCGGCACTTTCGTCCATAAAGTGCTTCGAATGGTGCAGCGTTAATACTTGTGTGATAACTATTATTATAAGAAAATTCTATTAAAGGTAAATGATCGTCCCAATTACCTCCGAAATCAATTACACAAGCTCTAAGCATGTCTTCCATTGTCTGAATTGTCCTTTCACTTTGTCCGTCCGTTTGAGGATGATAAGCTGTGCTTAAATTTAACTTGGTTCCCATTGCTTTTTGGAAACTTGACCAAAAATGAGAGGTAAAGCGGCTATCCCTATCAGAAACAATTGATAAAAGAATTCCATGTAATGAAACTATTTCATTTACATATAATTTAGCTAATTGTTCCATACTGAAAGTTTCTTTCATTGGTAGGAAATGAGCTGACTTGGTTAGCCTATCTACAATCACCCAGATTGTATCATTACCTTTCCTTGTTTTGGGTAATTTGGTAACAAAATCCATTGTTATCAATTCCCATATCCATACTGGCATTTCTACCTGTTGCAACAGACCTGAGGGTTTCTGGTGTTCAGCTTTAATTTGTGAATAGGTTAAACATTTAGAAACATAGGCTGCTATATCCTTCTTCATTCCTATCCACTAGAAATTCTTTCTTAAATCCTGGTACATCTTATCACTTCCTGGATGCATCGTATACTTAGACTTATGGGCTTCTTCTAATATACGATGACGCAGGTTTCCTAATTTAGATATCCACATTCTCTTTTTATGGAATCTCCAAATTCCATCTGTTCCTTGTTCTAATTCCTTTAGTATACCTTTTAATTTTTCAGTATCCTCCTTGATCACTGATTCTTGTGCTTCTCTTATCTGATCATTTATATCTACTTGCAGATTTAATTTAAGAGAACGTACCCTTTTTGGCTTTTCGTGATACTTTCGGCTTAAAGCATCTGCCACTACATTTGCTTTTTCTTCATGATACTGGATATCACAATCATAATCACTAAGCATCTCCATCCAGCGTCTTTGTCTCATATTCAATTCTTTTTGCCCAAAAACATATCTTAAACTTTTATGATCGGTAAATATGGTAAACTTACTACCATAAAGGTAATGTCTCCAAATCTTAAGGGCAAAAATTATAGCTCCTAACTCTAGATCATGGGTTGAATAATTCTCTTCATGATTCTTAAGTTGTCTAGACGCATATGCTATAACCTTTTGGCGTTGCATCAACACACATCCATAACCTAACTTAGAAGCGTCACAATATACTACAAAATCTTCAGTTCCTTCTGGTAACGCTAATATAGGTGCACGGGTTAATCTTTGCTTAAGAATTCTAAATGCTTCTTCTTTTTTTGGTCCCCATTCAAACTTAATAGATTTATAAGTTAACTTAGTTAAAGGAATGTCTATTCTAGAGAAATCTCGAATAATCTTCTATAATAACCTGCCAATCCTAAGAAACTTCTAACCTCGGTTGGTGACTCATGGGTTTTCCATTTGGTAATCGCCTCGATCTTTGTTGGATCCACATGAATTCCTTCATGATTAACTAAGTGTTCAAGAAACTGTACTTGCTCTAACCAAAACTCGCACTTTGAAAATTTAGCATAAAGCTTTTCCTTTCTTAATAGACTTAAAAGTGCGTGCAAATGCTTTGCATGATCTTCCTTACCTTTAGAATAGATGAGAATATCATCAATAAAAATAATTATGAATTTATCCAAATATGGCTTGGATATTCGGTTCATCATATCCATAAATGCGGCTGGGGCATTGGTTAAACCAAATGGCATGACAGTAAATTCATAATGACCATACCTTGTTCTAAACGCGGTTTTAGGAATATCCTTTTCCTGTACCTTTAATTGATGATATCCTGACCTTAAATCGATTTTAGAGAAAAATCGAGCTCCTTGCAATTGGTCGAACAGATCATCGATTCTCGGTAATGGGTACCGGTTCTTAATCGTGACCTTGTTTAATTCATGGTAGTCAATGCACATAAGCATTGACCCGTCTTTCTTTTTAACAAATAAAATCGGCGCTCCCCATGGCGACGAACTTGGCTGTATGAATCCCTTTTCCAATAATTCGTCTAATTGTTTCTTTAGTTCCTGCATCTCTGCTGGTGCCAAACGGTAAGGTGCTTTGGCAATTGGTGATGTTCCTAGCAGTAGATGAATTCTGAATTCAACTTCTCTGTCTGGCGGTAGTCCTGGTAATTCTTCTGGAAAGACATCTGAAAACTGAGATACTACAGGAATGTCCTTTAATTCTTTTCCTTTAGTGTTAGTGATTATAGAAATCAAATACACTATAGATCCTTTTCTTATATAGCTTGCAGTTTTCATCACAGAGATGAATTTCGTGGATCTAGATGGTTTATCACCTTTAATTGTGATCTTTTCACCTTTTGGTGAATTTACTTGAATTGACTTTTGATCACATAAAATATTAGCTTTATTGGCTATTAACCAATCCATTCCTAATACGATATCAAATCCTGCCAGATTCATTGGGTAAAGATTTGCAATATACTTTTGGTTTAAAAAATCTATTCTTGCTCCCTCCAAGATTTCAGAAATCCTAACCGTTTCTCCATTTGCTGTCTCGACTAGACATTCTCGTGAGAGTTTAGTTAATGGTTGATTGAGAAGTTTGCAAAATGAAGTATTAATAAAACTTTGGTTCGCACCAGAGTCAAATAGTACTTTAGCAAAAACATCATTAACTAAAAACGTACCGGCTATCATGTCTGGAATCATCTTGGCTTCATCTGTAGTTACAATGAATGCTCTAGCATTTTTAGTGTTCCTGTTGTTCACAGCTAGAGCCAATTTCGGACAGTTCGGCTTGATATGACCTTTTTCTCCACAGTTGAAGCATAGTCCATTACTGGATTTTCTCGTGCAATCTTCTTCCTTGTGTCCTGGTGCCTTGCAGAAATTGCAGTGAGTGGAGCATTCTCCCGAATGCTTTTTCTTATAGACTTTGCAGTATGGTGCAGAGGTAGAACCTATATTCCTACGGTTGTAATTCCCAGAACGAAATTCTTGGGTAAGCCTTTGAGCTAGGTTTCTCCTCTGGTCTTCTTCTCTAGTACGGATTAACTCGTCTGTCAAGGTGTTTGCCAGTTCTACAGCTTCTTCTATGGTTTGGGGTCTAGCTGCCTTGACTACATGTCTAATCTCTCCAATTAATCCCCAGATGTAACAGGAGATTAATACTGGTTCAAGTGATGCAAGGGTTGGTACTATTCTAGCATATTCAAAGAATGTAGTAGTATAACCCTTACTATCTACCCCGGTCATCCTAAGATTCAGAAACTTATTTGCTATCTGTTCCTTTTCATTGGTAGGGCAGAATTTCATTTCTACCATATTTTTAAATTCCTCCCATTCCATATTGTATACCCTATCACTTCCTCTTGATTGGAGGATAGTGTTCCACCATTCTAAGGCTGAGTTCTTAAATAGATTAGAGCAAACATTATCTTGTCTTCTTCAGCACACTTGCTTATTTTTAAAACTACCTCAGTCTTTTCTATCCAGCGTAGAGCTGCAATGGGTCCTTCATTGCCCGAGAATTCTATTGGTTTGCAGGACCAGAATTCTTTGTAAGAACAACCATAAGGCATGGTTCTTCTTCTTTTGGGAATGGGCACTTGAAGTACTGGTCCATTGTTCACGCTGTGTTCTGGTTCAATTGGTCGCTTACTGCTATGTTTACTTTTATTATCAGCATCCTTAACAGTTTGAAGAATAAATGGCATTGCATCTATAATTCCTTGTGCCACTATGTGTTGGATAGCACTATTATCCATTTGGTTTCCATTGTTATTGATGCTCGGATTCTCATTAACCAAGTTAATGTTACTCTGGTTATCGTTATTCAGATTTTCTTGATTTCCTTCGTCGGCCATCTGAATTTTAAACATTTACCACGTATTAATATCACAAAATAATATTTAATATAGTCAATCACATGACACGCATTTTGGTCAAAAACGTCGATCATTACGACTTACTCTATTCATATATTATGCATCTATTACACACCATACTGAAATTAAAAATTACAATACCAACTGAAATAAAATTACACTAATAGTAGTAGGCATCCGTAGTTTTTTTTTCTCATACAGATACACACATATTATATTATTATTATTATTTTATTATTATTATTATTACTACTACCGTCTCCACCATCACATTCACGGATATGGATTCATCCAAAAATCCATATTGCGCTCGTCATACTTCCAGACGAGTCGCTTTCCCACCTGTCTCATTCGTTCACTACTCTCTAAAATTTTCTCACCAAATGTCCTAAGTTCTTGTACGTTTTCTGCACTCATTGGGGGTGCAGGTTCTAGGACTGGGTTAGGAATCTGGGGTGCGGGTTCCTGGTACGGAGGTGTAGGGGCCTGGAATTGGTAAGGATTCTCTAAAATCTCCCTAATGAATACATCGTTATCGTAATAGGGATCTAGAGGATCTAACCCTGGATAGGCTCCTAGGTTCGGCATGGGTATGTCTTCATGTATCGGGTAACGTTGCACATAGTCCCTATTGTCATCCCACCATGGGTCATAATTTGGATTTAAGGGATTTGGTGCAGGTACCCTAGGTATTTCTTCCGGGTCGAAATCATGCATTTCTACTTGATTTTCAGGGTTTTGTATTTCCATTGGTTGGTCAGGAATTAGTGGTTGTGGTTGGGGTGCTATCATTTGTTCCAGATTAGGGTCAGCTACAGTGGTTGCTAAGATGTGGATGTTGGCTATACCCGTATTAATCATATCCTGGGCATAGGCATCGGTTTCTCTTTTAGCTGTTGCTAGTGCTCTCTGGTCTTGTAACTTTTTCATACGCTTCCTACACTCATGTGCACCTCGACTGAACCATCCTCTCTTTTTCTGAGGGAATGGCTCCTCGGATTTGGCCTTAAACACGAATATTCCTTCTTCTGTATCAGCAGAGTACCCTGAGAGGGCAGGCTGAGAATAGGAGGTGCATTCGCTTCTAGGCGAACCAGACAATTGACGATACACGTCAGATGGTCCTTGGTCGCTCATACTGTAAACTAACAAATAGTCAAATAACACATAACAAGAAAATACAATTATGCACGTATTCCCGTAATTTATTTCCTAACAATTTGAATTTTGATGTCAGCAGAACACTTCTGTGGCTGAATCAGTGGCTTAGCTCTGATACCACCTTCTGTCGCAACCCCCAATCCCAAATCCCCGGGAACGGGCGGTCGCGAACCAGTTTTGGTGGTATCGTGTATTGTCTAATTTGGCAGCGGAAATTTTCATCAGGACCGTAGTTAGGAAACATTTAATCAGAGTAAAATACCACATTTTCATAATATTAAATACATGGGATAAAACCCAAGTTTGCCGTACACATATTTTTATAGGAATAAATCCTATTTTATTTAATAAAAACATCTATTTTATTTTAGGTAACTTTATTGCCACTTTTCTAAGCCTTCAGTGCTGTCCAGCTGGCTTTTATTTGGCTTTCACAATTTGTTACCTGAAACGCGTTTTTAAAACATTTGTGAGTGGGAAATACTGGTGAGTGAATCCCAGTTTAATCAAGTTTAAATAAAACCATTGTACAGTATTGAGGGCGATCTC